>VMDO01021143.1:0-35998 GCA_007922755.1 Pedetes capensis
CTGGTTAGTACCTGGATGGGAGACCGCCTAGGAACACCAGAAGCTGTAGGCTTGGGAGAAGGACCTGGCAACCCCCTCCCAAAAATCAATCTGCCATTGAAAACCCTATGAACAGCAGAGAAGCACTGACAATAGTGTTTCCCCTGTTGTACAGAGGGTCGCTATGAGTCGGATACCGACTCGACGGCACCTAACAACACCAACAATAATAGGAAATGATAAATGTCTGAGGTGATAGATAAGCCAATTACCCTGATCGAATCATTATACATTGAACACGTGTAGTCAAATATAACACAGTTCCTCATAAATATGTATCATCACTACATATATACTAAAAATAAAATATATTTTTAAAAGTTGTATGCCATTGATCAAATAGGATATAAAGCCCTGACAAGAAAAACTATTGAAACATGAGAATTTAGTTGACATATAAATATGAGCATACACATACATTGTTTTTCTGCTATGCAAAAATTATGTGTGTGGTAGAATGAATGCCAGAAAAGAACAAAGACTAATGAATACTATATGATGTGTTTGGAAGGTGAAATTTTCTCATTACACTTAAGGATGTACTAATGTTTTTATAATGATGTTTGTATAAAAATAGCATATAAATGACTATCATTTATTGAATTTCTATATGATGCTAGCACTATTTATACTTTATCTTATTTAATCCTTACAATACCCTATAAAGAGACACTGCAAAATCTATCTTTTAGCTGCATGCTTTCTTTTCAAATTGCTGCACATTCATGCTTTAAAAATATAAAGCTTTAAAGCTATGTTTATCAAAAATAAAATCAATCTCCTTCCCCTTCCACTTTAATTCCTTTTAATATTTTAGCAGGTTTTTCTTAAGAATCACCTATATTTCCAAATCACACGACAATATTACCATATTTAAATTTTCAGCTTTAGATATTTATTTATTATATTTCAAACGTATTGCAAAATGTTTCTATGAAGAGTTATGTAAGATTCATAAGCCCCTAGAGAAAGACTCATCAAGGAAGAGACAACATGAATTACCAAAATTACAGATATGATAATCACAATAAAACAATTTAATGCACAATTACGTGGCAAGATATTTGAATATTTAAATAAGTGGGGAAAATTTCTTGAAAAATATGATTTATTAAAACAAATAAAGAAAAATAGTAAATAACATTAGTATTGTATCTGATAAAAAACTGGATTATTAATTAAGACCATCTTACAATGGGAATTGAAGGCCTGGATGACTTTATTGGTGTATTCTATCAAATAGTGGGGCTGGGATTTAGCTCAGTTGGTAGAGTGCCACTCTGTAGTCTCTGAGGTCCCTGTACAGTATTCCATTTTGATTCCCAGCTCAATTCCCAGCACCACAGAAACAGAAGAAGGACATGGCAACCCACTCCCAAGGCAATCCAGAAATTATCAGTCATTGAAAACCCTATAAGAGTCACTATGAGTCGGACACAACTTGACAACACCTAACAACGACATCAAATACTGAGGTATAACATCAAGTGTCCCACATTCCCAGTTCTGTTTTTCTTTACTTTTTCATTTCTTTCCTTTCCCTAATAAACTTCATCCATGCTTATCGGCATCTCAGTATTTGCTTCTGGAGAACTCAATCTGAAACCAACACTAGAATATACATATTAGAATTTTCATAGTAGCTTTATTTATGATAACCCAAAACTAAAATCAATCTAAGCTTCTATCATAAGAAGAATGAGTAAATAAATTGTATTATATACATAAAATGGAATACTCTACAGGAATAATAAAAAGCTATTGATATGTGTGACAATTTAGCTATTTTGTTGTTAGGTGCAATTGAGTTGGGTCTGGTTCATAACAACCCCATGTACAACAGAACAAAACACTCATGAATTCTGTGCCAGGCACACGATCTTACTTATGTTTAAGCCCATTATTGCAGATACTATATCAATCTATCTAGTTGAGGGTTTTCCTTTTTTTATTGACCTACCATTCTTCCAAACATGATGTCCTTCTCCAGGGACTGGTCCCTCCTGACTACATGTCTGAAACATGTAAGATGAAGTCTAGCCATCCTTGTTTCCAAGGAGCACTCTGGGTGCACTTCATCTAGGACAGATCTGTCTTTTGGCAGTCCATGATATATTCAATATTTGCCTCCAACACCATAATTCAAAAGCATTGATTTTTCTCCTGTCTCCCTTATTCAGTGTCCAACTTTCAAAGACATATGATGTGACTGAAATTATCTTGGCATGAGTAAAGTACACCTTCATCTTCAATGTCACATCTATACTTTTCAACACTTTAAAGAGGTCTTTAGCAACAGCTTTTCCCAATGCAATGTGTCTTTTGATTTCTTGACTGCTGCTTCCATGAGTGTTGATTGTAGAACCTCATAAAGCAAAATTTTGGACAACTTCAATCTTTTCTCCATTATCATGAAGTTGCTTACTGATCCAGTTGTAAGGATTTTTGTTTTGCTAATGTTGAGGCACAATTCATACTGAAGGCTGTGTTCTTAGATCTTCATCAAAATATATCAAATCCTCTTCACTTTCAGGCCGCAGAGTTGTGTCATCTGCATAAGCAGATTATTAATGAGTCTTTCTCCAATCATAATGCCACATTCTTCTTCATAAAGTCCAGCTTCTCAGATTATTTTCTCAGCATAGAGATTGAAGAGGTACAGCGAAAAGATACAGCCCTGATACACACCTTTCTCAACTTTAAACCAGGCAGCATTTCCTTGTTCTGTTGGAATGACCACCTCCTGGTCCATGTACAGATTCCTCATGAGTAGGGTTAAGTGTTTTGGTATTCCCATTCTTCACATTCAAAGCTATTGGTAGAACCAAAGTCAGAAAAAATATATAGCTTTATATAATTTATGTACCATTGAATAAAAAGCAAAATGAAACCATGAAAATAGATGTCTGAAGAGTGTGGATACCTGAGGGCTTTAAATTGAAATATATAGCTTTATATAATTTATGTAACATTGAATAAAAAGCAAAATAAAATCATAAAAATAGGTGTCTGAAGAGTGTGGAAACCTGAGGGCTTTAAACTGTGGACTTGCATAAGGGCCTTTGCATGATACCAATTTATGATGGGTTGCATAGCTGTATGTACACATAAAATTCATCAATTTGCACAAGAAAGATGTCTTCATTTTACTTACATTATCCCTCAATTTGGACAAAATATCATAATGATAGTGAAGACATGACTATCTCTCCAGACAATGTCCCTATTCTAAGAGTCATGAACAAATTAAGATTTAAACATCATTTTCATGTGGAAAAAAAGATATGAGCCATAGCAATCAAAATAAAACAGCATGTGCAATAATAAAATGTTCAAAACACAAAGTAGATAAAAAAGGGTAGAAGTGCTGCTTATGGATGAAGGAGAATCTTCAAAGGTGAAGGTCTTTAAACTACTCTTTGAAGCTCAGCAAATAGAAAATGGTAGGAAGTTATCCCAGGTATAAAATCACCATAAAAGCATACAGATCTGAGAATTTATTTTGGTGGACCGGAAAGAAAAAGCTAGTAGAAATAATAGTCTGGGTGAATAAATAATTCATGAGAAAATTGTGATAGATGAGGCTAGAAATGTAGCTACGGGAAAAACTGTATTGGGTACTGAAAATTATGCCTCTACAGGTGATCTCATCCAGAAACAATGGGGTATTGTGGCTGTAACAAGCAGCGTATTGTGGTTTGGATACAAAATGCCCCTGACACATTCATATGTTGAATGTCTATTGCCCAGCTGGTGGCATTATTTTAGGAAGGTCTGGACACATTAGGAAGAGGGGCCCAGTTGGAGTAAGTAGGTCCCTGAGGGCATGTCTCTGAAGCTTATGTATAGGCCCCAGCCTCTTCCTCATTCTATGTTTCCTGGCTGCCATGGGGACAACAGCCTTCTCCTCCATATGCCTTCACCATCACAGTGTTCTACCTAAGTGCATGGGGCCAAAAAACCACAGAATGAACTCCTTGAAAGAGTGAGCACAATAAGTTCTTCTTCTTTTACGTTCCTATGATAGGCATCCTACAACAGCAAGGGAAAACACCAATACAGAAAAATTGATACCAGAGAACTGGAGTCATGGCTGTGACTACCTGACAGGGTAGTTCTTAAGCCTTTGGAGCTGATTTGTGAGAGAAATTCAGAAGAGTTTGGAAAAGCAGGGTAGAAAAAGCCTAGGAGGCTAAAAAATAGAGCTTATGGAGCTAATCTGGTGGGTGTTCAAACCAGAATTTTGATAGATATGAAAATAGGAAGCAGGGCAAGATGGTGCACACCTGTAATCCCAGCGGCTTGGGAGGCGGAGGCAGAAGGATTGCAAGTTCGAGACCAGAGGCATTCTGCATAACTAAGCAGGACCCTGTCTCAAAATGTAAAAAGAAAGAAAAAGAAAGAAAGAAAGAAAGAAAGAAAGAAAGAAAGAAAGAAAGAAAGAGAGAGAGAGAGAAAGAAAATAGGAAAGACTGCTCATAACATTTCAGGTGGAAATGAGAACTCTACTGGGAATTGGATCACTGGTGGTACATTCGTACAAAGAATTAATGTATATTTTGTCCATGTCCTGAGATTGTAAGTCTGAATTTACAAGTAATAGACTAAATTGGAAGAAAAAATTTTAAGACAGCATATTTTCCAGGCTGTGGCATGGATATTGCTGGATGCTTTTAGCTGTTGTACAGTAAGAATTGGGAATAAAAAGTAGAGAAGAAAGATTTGAAAAATGTGCAGTTTGGCTAGAAAAAAAAGAGCATTTAGGGTTGTAGTCATATATAGCAGAGTTGTTAAAGAGATTAGCACAATTAAAAACAAATAAAGTACTTTGTGTTGGGACAATGACACAGATGTCTTGAGGGTATCTCAGAAATTGGTCAGACCTTACCCATCACAGAATCAAAAGTGTAAAGTTTTTAACTACTCATTTGGAAGGCTTTGCTTTGAGAGCTCTGGGGATCACTAAATGAATAGGAATGCCTAGGGAAGTAATTTACCAGGTTCATCTTCCCAGGCACTCAGAGGCAGATGCAGTCACGGTCCGAGGGGTCCCAGCTACAATGTGAACTGGTGGAAGATCTAGACACTTTATATGATGCTGGCTCTTCGGGCATGTATAATGCAAGAGTGATAGGGACATCGAGGCTTCTAGTCAGTTTAGATAAAGACCTGGGGAGCCAGATAAAGTATTACAGAGTTAGAATCTCTGCAAGCATCCTCTGTGAGGGCAACACATGAAGTTATAAGGGTAAAGCCTAAGCTGCAGTGGAAACTCCAAAATGTGAAGATGCCAGTAACTTGGGATGTCGGCCAAGGAAAGCAGGAGGCAGTGAGTACATCCAGACCAGGAGAGAGGCTATGTTGTATGCGAATGACGAGATCACAGAGGCAAAGCTTACCAAGCCCATTGGAGCTGACACCACAATACCATGTACCCCAGATACTAGATGGAGAGCTACAGGATTTAATGTTTTCCTTGCTGGGTTTTTGCCTTGCCTTAGTCTAATCCTTCTTTGCTATTTTCCTATTCCTCCTTTTCGGAATGAGATTATTTACTCTGTGCCATCATAACTTGGAATCATGTAACTTTTTTGAGATTATAGATGTTCACAGCTAAGAGTTTGCTTTGAACTTGGACTTTTGTACAATGCTGGAACTATTAAGACTTTAGAGACTCTTGAGTGTGGACAAATACATTTTGCATTGTGAGGTAGCCATGAGTCTTTGGGGTAGCATGGTATGGTTTGAATATGAGATGTCCTCCATAGGTTCACATGTTGAATGGTCTCTAGCTGGTGATGCCACTTTGGGATGTTCAAAGAAACTTTACAGGGAGGGACTCTTTGGAGGAAGTTTGTCACTAAGGACATGACTTTGAAAATTATACCTGGTCTCTGCTCACTCTTTCTCACTCTCTGCTCCCTGTCTTCCATGACTTGAATACTTTTTCCTCATTCTCTCATACCATGATGTGCTGAGAAATCATGAACTGGACTCTCTAAAAGCATGAGAAAAATAAATCTTTCTTTCTTTAAGTTAATCCCTTAGGTATTTGAGTCAAAGCTATGAAAATATAAATAATACCTAGAGATTCATGGCATAGTTCCATGACATAAGTATTTATCTGGCATCACTGGAGTGAAAAATTTTGAGAGAAAAGAGAGACAAGGAGACTTATTAGAAAACTAAATAAATGGCCATGGAGGATATGGTGAGGGCCTGAATTGGACTTGAGGCTAGAGACAGAAAGGAACATGATTCAGACAGATGTTGCCAATGAAGAATTATTGGCTATAGCTACTGATCAGCTCACCAAGGCACATCTTTAGAAGGAAGATGGAAAAGCTCAACTCTCATCAAATCAGTAGACAGTACATTGTGAGTTTTTTTGAGGAATATTTTCTAAAGTGTCCTTTTAGGAGAAGTGAGAAAATTATTCTGCCATATTTGCTCACCTGGTTGCAATGGACTAGGTAATTGGAGACAAAGCTCTCAGGAGAAAACATTAAAAAAAGCTCAAAATTAGAATGTAAAAATGGCTCTTACCAACATAAAGAAAACAAACAACCCAATTTAAAAATGAACCAAAGGTCTTAACAGACATCACGTCAAAAGAAATATACAGATAGCCAATATGCATATGAAAAAATGCTCCATTTCAAATGTGATCATGAAATTATAAATTAAAACAATGAGATCTGAGCACACACCTACTAGAATGATCATGGTCCAGAACACTGACAACAACAAGTAGTGGCAAGGATGTGGAGCAATAAGAACTCTCATTCACTGCTAGTGTTATTGTTAGGTACCATCAGGTCAGATCTGACTCATAGTGACCCTTGTAGGGTTTTCAATGGCTGATTGTTTCAGGATTGCTTTGGGAGTGGGCTGCTAGGTCCTTCTCCCATTTTTGTGGTGTTTGGGTTAGAACCAGGGTCCTCAGAGAATGCAGAGCAGCACTCTACTTACTGAGCTAAACCCCAGCACTTTTTGTTGCCAGTTGTTGTTGTTGTTGTTGTTAGGTGCCGTCGAGTCGGTATCCGACTCATAGCGACCCTCTGTACAACAGGGGAAACACTATTCTCAGTGCTTCTCTGCTGTTCATAGGGTTTTCAATGTCAGATTAATTTTTGGGAGGGGGTTGCCAGGTCCTTCTCCCAAGCCTACAGCACCTGGTGTTCCCAGGTGGTCTCCCATCCAGGCACTAACCAGGCCCGACCCTGCTTAGCTTCTGAGATCTGACAGGATCGGATACCACAGGGCTATGGCTGCAGGCTTGTTGCCAGTAGAAATACAAAATAGTGCACACACTTAAGAAGGGAGCTTCATATTTCTTGTAAAACTAAATATACTCTTGCCATAAGATTCTACCATCATACACCTCTATATTTACCCAAAGAAGTTTAAAACTTATGTTCACTCAAAAGAACTGCTCCAAATGTTTATTACAGTTTATTCGTAATTGCCAAAATGTGGAAGCAACTAAGACATCCTTCAGCAGGGGAATGAATAAACTATGGTACATCTAAACAATGGTATCTTAATCCATGCTAAGAAGAAATGAGCTATTAAACCATGAAAAGACAGAGGACATTTAAATGCATATGACTAAGTGAACAAAACCAATCTGGAATGGGCATAATTTTTAACTATATGACATTTTGGAAAAATCAAGACTATGGAGACAGTCAAAAGTTGGCTCATTGCCAGAGATTTGGTAGTAGCGATAGGAGTAGATGGAACAAAACACATTTTAAGGACTCTGAAACTATTCCACAATGATATCTCAATGGCAGATATATGTCATTATACATTTTTCCCAACCCATAGAATGTACAACACCAAGACTGAAACCTAAAGTCAACTGTGATATTTCAGTAAAAAGGATGTGTCAATGTAAGTCCATCAATCTATCCATTTTAACAAATGTATCACTATGGTAGGAGACAGTGATGACAGGGGAGGCTTTGTGTGAGTAGGAGTGAGGGCCATATGGGAATTATCTGTATTTTCCTCTCAATTTTGCTGTGAACCTAAAACTACTCTAAAAATATAGCTACAGAGAAAAACACTTCATCTCAGGTATCAGAGAGTAAACAAGGTAATGAAAAGTGACAAAGCCGAGTGCAAGCATCCTGTCCTGGGCCACATCTCTCCCCTGGCAGTGGGAGCTAAAAAGCCAAGGTGGAACTGTGGTAGCTCTGAGGGCTGGGAGGACTCAGAAGGTGCGGTTCCTGACAGAACTCAGTTTGCATTGTGCTGAGCTCAGATGTGTTGTCATCTGTTATTGCCACAGTGATGTAGCAAAGAAATCACTGTGAAATTCAGTGCCTTGTGCAATGATTGATATATCACCAGCTCCAAGTTCTGCTCGGCAGTGCGGACTACTGCGCTTCTGGCTGTGGGTTCTGGGTTTGTCCTGAGGGTGAGTGGCAACCCCAATGGCACATCCTCTGTCTGTCGTCCTTCAACCAGCTGCTGTCCATGTCCTGCTCTTCTGATGGAGAAGGTATGGAGGTCAAGAAACGTCTTATAAGCGTGTCTGGATGATGCTCACATCACCAGCGCTTGCATTGGCCAAAGCACATCACCAGGTTGTGCCAGGCACCCATCCCCTTTATGGAAAGGGCAGGGGACCACACTCAAGTGTGTCCTCAAACCAGAATGTGAAGGACACGAAGATAACACTCTGGGGAGATAATCTTGGAGAATATCTTATGTATTCAAGGCAGAGTATCATTTCTAAAATATGAAGCAAAAAGAAGAGAGATTAATAAGACATACTGCATTAAAATTAAGAACTTATGTTATTAAAAGATCCCATTAAAGAATGAAAAAGGTTAGCCACACAAAAGAACATTTTCCAGTCCTTGTAACTAATGAAGAATTTGTTTCCACAATCTATAAAGATCTCTTCTTAATCTATAAAAGATAGGAAACTCTATACAAAAATTAAATTGTGGACAGATATTTAATTAGAAAGAAAATCCAACTGACCAATAAAAAGAAGAAAATATATTCAATATAATTATTACTCAATGAAGTATAAATTTAAACCAGAAAGACATATCATTATATACTTAATAAAGTGTCTAAAAGAGAACAAATAAAGACAATGTTAAGTGATGGGAAGGAAAGTTTTACTCAGTAAATGGAGGGAGACTATATTGGTACAATCTCTTTGGAAAATTCTTGGCCTTATCTGGTGACTTTCCCAACCTACTTCTAAGTATATATCCTAGAGAATCAAGCTGAGGTGGATGGGGAGTCCCAGAAGCCTGTGTGGGTGTATTTCTTGAAAATTGATAATCAATAAATATATTATGAATCAGAAACAACACATGTCCATTAACAATTAAATGAATACATATACTATATTCATGATAACCTACAGCTGTAGCCCTGTGGCATCTGATCCCATCAGATCTCAGAAGCTAAGCAGGGTCAGGCCTGGTTAGTACTTGGATGGGAGACCACCTGGGAACATCAGGTGCTGTAGGCTTGGGAGAAGGACCCAGCAGCCCACTCCCCAAAATCAATCCACTATTGAAAACCCTATGAACAGCAGAGAAGCACTGACAATAGTGTTTCACCTGTTGTATGTAAGGTCGCTATGAGTCAGACAATGACTTGACGGCACCTAACAACAACATATTCACAATATGTCATGCTATTGTTGTTGTTGTTGTTAGGTGCGGTCGAGTCGGTATCCGACTCATAGCGACCCTCATAGGGTTTTCAATGGCTGACTGTTTCGGGATTGCCTTGGGAGTGGATTGCCAGGCCCTTCTCCCAGTTTTGCTGTGCTGGGAATTGTACTCAGGACCTCAGAGACTGCAGCGCAGCACTCTACCCACTGAGCTAAATTCCAGCCCCATGGCATGCTATAGAGCAGCAAAAACACTATACAGAATATCAGTCGAACAGAGCACATGAAAATTTGTAAATGTCATTTAAGATGCCAGATTTAAAAAGAACATGATTGTGAGTCCTTTCAAAGAAAAATTTTTTAAAAATCTTGAAAAGACAAAAATAAGTGCATGTTCATTTAACAGGATACCAGGAAAGAGACTCTGGAAGTAAGCGTGAGAGCTGTGTGAGGTCTGGAAAGCTCTGCATTTCTGTTTTGTCCATTTCACAGACGAATATTGTTTTTCTCAATGAAAGTATTTTCAAAACCCCACTGTGTAAGTCTAGGTGTCTGTAGTAGCTTTTTTCAGGGCCAGAGCAGACTAGGAGGCTTAAAGAGCAGAAAGTTCTTTTCTCACAATTCTAGAGGCTTCAAGTCTCAGATCAGGGTGTCCGCAGGGCTCTGCTGTCTCCTGTGTCTGCAGACAGTGCTTCCTCACGGGGTCATCTCTGTGTGGGTACGTGTCTCGTGTTCTTCTCTGTGTCCTGACCTCTTCCTACAAAGACCCCAGTTACCCTGGATTAGGACCCAGCCTTTTTACCTTAATCTCCTCTGTAAAGGCTCTGTCTCCAAACACCATCACACACTGAGGGCCTGAGGGCCTGGGCTTTAAGACTTCAACACATGAAGTGTGGGAGACATTCAGCCCCTAACAGTGCCTCAGATTTTCTCATAAGAAAAGCCATCCCCCCTCTGCCCTTCTAACGATGCATTCTGCTGGGAACGACGCTTTCTGGGGCATCACTGTGGTGATTCACAGGTATACATGGCTGCTTGATACCAGGGATTGCTCCAAGTGTGTCACTTACAATGGGTACTTTAATGTCTGCAGTGAAATAGACACTTTTGACTTATGCAAGATCACAGACAGGGACTGGGTAGCTGACACTTGAATAGAAATGGTCAGACGCCAAGATCTTTGTCTCTATCATCTGGAGAATGTGCTTGATTTCAAGAGAAAGCTAAGAAGTGTGTGTGTGTGTGTGTGTGTGTGTGTGTGTGTGTGTGTGTGTATCTGTATGAGAGAGAGAGAGAGAGTAAGAGAGAAATTCAGACTAAAAAACCAGAGGAGGGGTTAGAAAGTTATAGAAGCTCTGTGATGCTTTATAGGAAATTTTCCTATACCATAGTTTGTTTGTGATGCTCTCCCCGTAGGCACATCTTTCTGAGACTTTTGGAACCACACACCTCCTTTGCAAACTTCTCCACGAGGAATCTGTGATCCCCTTATTGAGCTTCCTACTGAGACAGGACAGGCCTGCACAAAGCACAAAATGTTGCACATCATTTCAGGCGATCTCAGTGACTCCAGGACCAGATTTTGACACTCTTCATGTTATTACTGTCATTTTAATAATAAAAGGAGAATAAAATGAAAGCAAAAGAGAGTCAGTCCGGGAGAATGATTCCTCTTAGCCTTGTTAACCTGGGAGGCAGAGACATACCATTGCTCACCACCACGCTCCGTTCATACTGTGCCTTATGAACCCCCCTTACTGGGCACCTGGGAACAATTTGCAGATAATCACACATGCTTCCCCATTAAATAGAATAATCTATGTGTTCTTGGGGCCCACAAGAGAGTAAGTCAATTAGCATATGGGAGAGATTAATCTATAACATGAGCATATATATATATATTTATATACACACATACACACATACATATATACATATATATACATATACACATATACCTATATATACATTTTCTTGACATAGAAATTTATCTTTAAATAGAAAATGTGCCTTTATCTCCTGATAACGAAAGTATCATTTAAGCAAAAAGAAGTTTGTCTTTATAATTTTTCAAACAAACTGAGCAACAGGAACATTGTTACCATGGCCAACACAAGGCCAGCTTTTTTGTGGTCATATTTCCTATCCTTTCTGTTGTTCAGATTCTTCCTGTTTTTAAATTCTACTCTCCCTCTCTCCACACTTCCAAACACTCACCCCACTTGCTACAGCTTATTTGTTAAGAGCACACACCTTCGTGTGAGAGGAGGCTGGTTTTAAGTCAAGACTCTGGTACTTCTTGGTCATTACCCAGCCAATGAATTATGCTTGGAGCCTCCATGAAATGGAGAGAATAGACGGATCTCCCACCAAGGGCATATTACATGAGAAAATCTCCACACCGCACTAGGCACGAGTGTACCCCATAGTGAGCAGTCAGGCGGCACTGGCACCCTCATCTCTTCTCTGATGGTTCATTTTTTTGTTGTTGTTTTTGGGTGGTTTTTTTTTTTTTTGCAGTACTAGGGGTTGAACCCAGGGCCTCGCACTTGCATGCTTTGCAAGTGTTCTACCACTGAGCTGCAACCCCAGCCCATTTTTTTACATTGTGAGACAGGGTCTCGCTAAATTACACAGATTGCCTCTGGTCTCAAACTTGCAATCCCCCTGCCTCTGCTTCCTGAGTCACTGGGATTACAGGCGTGTGCCATAGCGCCTGGCTATGCATAAATTGTGTGAGGCTGCCAAGCACTGAGTCTGTGTACCCCTGCTATTTCTATGGATGTCAGAAGTCTCTCGGGACTATTATCCCATACTTGTGGTTCTGAAGAATCAAGCCCGGATCCTGAGGAAGGAAGGAGCGGCACTCTATCGACTGAGCCAAACCCCCAGCCCAGTTCCTATGCTGAAGTTCCATCACCCTCCACGTCCCCAAACTGCAGGGTAGCCAGGGTTTCCCAAGTCATTGCATCCAAGCCTCTGAGCATTTCCTAAAGCAAATATAACAGATCTAAAAGAAAAAAGAAAAAAAATTTACTCTCCCCTTTCTTTTCAGGAAGCTTTTATCCGATTTCTTTATGGTAGCTTTGAGACTATGATTTGGGGAGTTTAGTTCTTTGGTTCCTAACCAGGTGTTTCACAAATAATCACAAATTACACACAGCCACTCCTTTCGACAGGTGGTTTGTGTAGTTTATAACTCTCACCTAGCAAACTTTGATACTAGATTTAAGATTTACTAAAACTCTGATTTACTAAAACTCTGACTCATGCCATGGTATTTTCAGTGGCATCATATGGTTATGAAAGCTGAATATTGAACAAGGGAGACAGGAAAAGAATTGATGCTTTTGAATTATGGTGCTGGAGATATCTATTGAATATACCATGGACTCAAAAGAACCAACAGATCTGTCCCAGAGGAAGTGCAACCAGAGTGCTCCTTGGAAGCAAAAATTGCCAGACTACATCTTACATATTTTGGGCATGTAGTCAGGAGAGGTCAATCCCTAGAGAAAGGCATCATGTTTGAGAGAGTGGCAGGTCAACGCAAAAGAGGAAAACCCTCCACCATATTGACACAGTGTCTGCAACAATGGGCTTAAACATAAATAAAATTGTTTGACTGGCACAGAATTGGGAAGTGTTTCTATCTGTCGTGCATAGGGTTGCTATGCGTTGGACTGGACTTGACGGCACCTAACTACAACAACAAAACTCTTTGGAACCTTATTGTTGTTGTTGTTAGGTGGCATCAAGTGGGTGTCTGACTCATAGCAACCCTACCCAAACAGGCAAAACACTATTGTCAGTGCTTCTCTGCTGTTCATAGGGTTTTCAATGGCAGATTGATTTCTGGGAGTGGGTTGCCAGGTCCTTCTCCCAAGTCTACAGCACCTGGTGTTCCCAGGTGGTCTCCCATCCAAGTACTAACCAGGCCTGACCCTGCTTAGCTTCCGAGATCTGACGGGATTGGACGCCACAATGCTACAGCTGCAGGAACCTAATTAGGTATCCAAAATGCCATCATTCAAAAGAGAACTCTGTTTTTCTGTTTTGGATTCAGGAAACCCTACAGGAAAAAGCAGATGCAGGGTTGGATTTGCCTCTAATGAGAACTTGAGAGCACTATGATTTCAGAATAACCAGGGCACAAGAATGTTGTGTGGACTGAATGGGTTGCAATTATATTCTTTCTGGAAGAAAACTTTACCTTCTTCTTAAAGCAACACTAAATAAATAAATGCAAATGCACTTTGACTTAGATCTTATCTGACAATTTGCATCAGAACACTAAGTCCACGCTGGAAGTTCAAATATTTGAAAACAGCCAAAAGATGCGGTCCCTTCATAGGCTTCAGATGAAACATTCTGGAATAACGTCAGCATCGATGATAGTTACCGGAGGTCAGCTGGCTGGACAGAGGCAAAGCCTCTCTTGGAGGTTTGGTTACTGGTGCAGCAAGTTATTTCCCATGCAGAAATGTGATAAGCACTGGGATCACCAGATAAACAAAACAGAATCATTTTTCCATTTTTTCTCAAGAATCTCATTCATCATCCACAGATAATTATTACCCAAAGTGCTAGGCATGATAGCAGACATGGGTAGGAAGAAGGCAACTCAGCCAGCCAGAAAGTGTGCAGGCATCTACACAATGACCTCAGACTGGAATCCGAGGGGCTCACAGCGGGAAAGCCAGAGATGGCGGAAGGAGAGAGGAAAGAATAACAGAGACACGAGGTAAGAAGGTGAAAGCGGTACATAACGGGGGAACCCAAGCATCTCAGGGCTTCCGAAATCCAACTCATAGTGACCCTGTGTATAATAGAACAATATACTCCCAGACATTGAGCCATGCCTGGCACCATGTCAGTGCTTCTCTGCTATTTATAGTTTTCAACGGCTGGTTGTTTTGATATTGCTTTGGGAGTGGATTGTCACAACCTCCCCCATTTTTACTCTGATTAGGAGAATAAAATTACCAACATGTGTGATGATGAGTATTAACTTAATAAAAATGCAGTTTGTGTTATTATGAAGTCTATGTTTTTATTATGTATTTGGAGGGGCAAAGAGAAGAGCTCACTGAAAATGAATAACATTTCAACCAAGCCTGGAGGCTGAATGAGGTTTGTCTTTGGCTGAATGACAATGAATAAATTAATTAATTAAAGTTTTGTATAATTTCAATCTTGAAAGTAAGCAAGATTTAAGGTTGAGATCTACTAAGAAGGGAGATCTTAAGTTATCTTAACACACACACAGTAATATAGTAATTATGTGAACCAATGAATATATTAATTAGTTTGATTTTGGAGATTTTTTTCGCAATGTTTGTCTATATAAACATCAAGTTATACCTCTTTTCTTTTTTTTCTTCTTTGTTTTTGGGGGGTGGAACTTGGAAATTGAACTAAGGGCCTTGCATATATTTTGCAAGTGCTCCACCCCTGGGGGGCTGGGATTTAGCTCAGTGGGTAGAGCGCTGCGCTGCAGTCTCTGAGGTCCTGAGTTCAATTCCCAGCACCGCAAAAATGGGAGAAGGGCCTGGCAATCCACTCCCAAGGCAATCCCGAAACAGTCAGCCATTGAAAACCCTATGAGGGTCGCTTTGAGTCGGATACTGACTCGACGGCACCTAACAACCAACCAACTACCCCTGGACCTTCCTTTTTATTTTATTTTATTTTATTTTATTTTTTTGAGTTGCGGTCTCACTAAGTTACACAGGCTGCCTCTGGTCTCAAACTCGCAATCCTCCTGCCTCTGCCTCCTGAGTTGCTACAGTTATAGGCTTGTACCACCACACCAGGCTTATATATGTTAAATATATCTAACTTTTACTTGTCCGTAATTCCTCAATATAAATACTAGAAAAAACAATGTACAACTGGTAAGACATTTGGAGATCGAGCAGAAGAGAGTTTCTCCACCTTGGTTCCTGGAGAGTAAAGATGTCCTCAGCACCTGCCCCTGCAGAAATGAGAATACAACAGAAGCAATAGGGCTCCTGGGCTCCTGCTATTACTTCACTTTGAATAGACTTGGCTTAATCTGGTGGAGGGGGCTGGGATTTAGCTCAGTGGGTAGAGCGCTGCACTGCAGTCTCTGAGGTCCTGAGTTCAATTCCCAGCACCGCAAAAATGGGAGAAGGAGCTTGGCAATCCACTCCCAAGGCAATCCCGGAACAGTTTGCCATTGAAAACTCTATGAGGGTCGCTATGAATTGGATACTGACTGGCTGGCACCTAACAACAACAACAACAACAACAACAATCTGGTGGATGTAATAATATTCTGTGCAGTGTTTTATTGCTTCCTTTGGTAATCGGTTTTATATCCAAACAAGAGAGAAAAAATGAAAATACTGAATTGCTTCCCCTCCATCATTTGATAGTGAAGAAGAGAGAACCCAGTAGACAAAAGAGTTCATAAGGGACTTGAGAGACAGGCGGCGTCTGTGTGCAGGCATGTGGCCTGGACTCTGGAATCCTCTCTCCACGCTCTCAGCCTGCAGCCCACTTGGTTGAGAAGAATTGCGTTCCACAGTTCTTAGGAGCCCCATGGTATATGGGGAGGATTCTTTGAAAGTGCAGGGAATCAATTATTAGAGAAACTCTCTGCATAGACTCCTTTGTGCTCAGGGCAATCATGTGGTCACTGTGTTTCTTCAAGGGATCTTTGCTGTTTGCTCAGAATCAAACTCCCTTGCAATGTGAGGAAGCACGCCCTGTGCCAGGGTGTAGTCTGCCCAGTTTGCTTGAAGGAAGGATCTATCACTTCCTCCCTCATTGATCAAATGTCACCACAATTATTCTGCTTCCAGAAATAGCTCTGGCATTTTTTTGATTGTGCAAAGCTCTAAAGCTCCTGTCAAATGCGTGTCTGCTTCATCCTTCTTAGTCTGTGCCTTTCTGAGGCTTCTGGTTAATGTGCTCTGGGCCTGAGATGACAGTCTTACTGCGACCCTTTCCTTTGGATGATCATCAGCGAGTTTCCAAGAGGCAAGTTGGAATAAACTGCTTGGATGATTTTCTCCACACCCTGGGTGTTCACACAACCTGGTCCTTCCCATCCTAAAGAGTGGGTGTTTATTGTTGGGTGCCATCAAGTTGGTATCCGACTCATAGCAACCCTCATAGGGTTTTCTATGGCTGACTGTTTCGGGATTGCCTCGGGAGTGGATTGCCAGGTCCTTCTCCCATTTTTGTGGTGCTGGGAATCGAACTCGGGACCTCAGAGACTGCAGCTCAACGCTCTACCAACTAAGCTAAATCCCAGCCCGTGGGTGTTTATAATACCTTCCAAATTCTGGCCACTCACAGATTTCATTGCAGGCCTGTTTCTTCCCCTTTCTGAGCCAGGGACAGTGCTCAGAGTGTCCCACCCAGGCAAACCCTCACTGGAGGGGTCTAAGCCCATAGTGAGGGATCACCAGCCAATAGCCCAAGTCAAGCCAACAGAGGCTGCCACATCAGCCACTATGAAGCCCAGGACTGGACAGTCCCAACAGAAGCAGCGAGGACCAGGAACAGAAGCCCAGCAGACAAGGTTCCATGGGAGCCACAATTAATGGAGAGATGAGCCAGGCTCCAAAGCCTCCTCCCCTCTGCCAACGTCTCTGCTGATCACTCCTCTTTGCTCATATGTCTTCAGTCACTCTCCCATCTGCAGCTTCAAAACCAATTTCTGTACAGGTGGCAGAAGAGACTTGTTCTTGAATTCTTACAGATGTGTTGGGGAATGTGGAAAGACCACGGGTTTGGGGTCCTTGTGAGTGGACCCTGTGTCTGGCCTTTCCTGACTGTCATTGTGGAAGGAACCTTATGGTCTCTGGGATGGATTCAGTTCCTGGAAAGGAAAAGGGGACTATCCATTCACCCTGGGGAATTCTCATGAAGGCTGAATTGCATGTGTCCAGGCTCTGTCCAGGGCTGGGATTTAGCTCAGTTGGTAGAGCGCTGCTCTGCAGTCTCTGAGGTCTCAAGTTCCATTCCCTGCACCGCAAAAATGGAAGAAGTATGTGGCAACCCAGGCCCAAGGCAATCCCGAAACAATCTGCCATTGAAAACCCTGTGAGGGTCGCTCGATGGCACCTAACAGCAACAAGCCTCTGTCCACTGGCTTGGTCCATTCCAGTGCACGGCCATCCAGCTCCCACCCACCCACACATGCATCTATTTGCCCAAGTGCTTCTCCTGGCCGTGGCAGCTTGTTTTGTTCCTCAAGGTGCATCCAAGGAAGTGATACCCTCTAGGCAGCAGCTTTTAATGGATAGCCGTAGTGGTGGAGGCACAAATTCGCCAGCAACTCACTCCCTAGTTTGAGTAACCCAGGAGCTTGCTATTCACTGCCTCCCAGAATTACTCCAGCAGTTTTGAGCTCCCACTGTGGCTTATCACCTCCTCTGTCCTTCCTTGCCCTATCCCAAGACAACCTAAGGTCATGCAGCTTAAGATTGTACCTGGTGCAGCATGAGGTGCTTGATGGAAAAAACTAACAATAATGGTTCCACCTTGGTTCCTCTCCTGTCCTTGGAAATGGTCTGATTCAGGCCAGGCATCTACTTGGTGGGTTTGCACCCATACTAGGATTTTACACCCATGAAAACGTTGCAAACAAATTTTCAGGTCTCCATGAATACAGGGGGGAATGAGTGGCTTCTGCACTGGGCACTATGAAGGATAACCTGAGTTCTTTTGTCCTGTTAAATAGGTTGTCTGTGCAAATCCTGGTTACATGTTGGGACTATCTTCCTTCTTGCCTGGCAGGGGATTGTGTCCCTCACAGAGTCCACTATGGGGAGAAGTGGGATGGTAAGTGGTAAGCGAGGGATAGGCAAGGAGATAACAGGGGTCAGAGACCACAAGAGAGAGCTGAGAGTTAGCCAGGGCAGCTTGCGGTCCGATGTGATGCCCAGCCGGAGAACTTAGGAGTCGGGTGTCCCAGCATGAGGGGGCTTGGAGTGAAAGGCCAGGCTCCGGACCAGCACAACAGAGCTGAGAACACTGAGGCAGTGCACGGATGATGGCATTGTCTCCAGCTTACCTATCAGCACAGCTGAGCTTTCTAATCATATAACAGCCACCCAGGCCCTGCAGTGCAAAACAATGGGATAAAGATCTGGCAGCCCACTCCTGAAACAACCCCGAGACCATCAGTTATCAAAATCCCTATGAATAGCAGAGAATCACTGACATAGTGCCAGGCGTGGCACAGTGTCAGGGAGTGCTTCACGCTGTTGTACATAGGATCGCTGTGAGTCGGACCCAACTGGACAGCACCTAACAACAACACATTTCTGAGTGTTGACTCTGAGCTAAGCAGCAAAGCCCAGACTGGTCGACAGAAGAGTCAAGCATAACTGGAATTCAGTAAATGGGGCAATGGTATTACGACCTGACTGCTGTTCAGAGTCCGGCACCTCTGTGTTCAAATGCCATCCATTTTACACAGCTGCCTCTCCTCTTTGCCCTGATAGCCTCGCTGATGACTGGACTCCCATTTCCACGAGGCATGGCCCCTTTCTGTGCTGCCTCTTCCATTGTTGGCTGACCCAGAGCAGAAAATAGGTTGCTTAATAAATAGTCCCAGCGCTGGTACAATGCAGCCTATTTCTAGGTCAGTTGTACCTGCTGGGGAGGGAATAATAGCCTTGTGGTTAAAAGAGAGTGTGACACCCTTTTAGGAGTTGCATCCCTTAGATGGTTAATTAAGCAGCGACCCAGAGCCCTGCTCCCAGAGGGTTCTCTGAAGATGATAGAGCAACGCTGGCCCTGAATGCCCATGGGAGGATAAAACCTTAGATGCCCTGTGAAGAGCAGGCACTCAGAGTGTTCCAGGGAGAACAATGCGGGGAACATTTACACTGTCCCCAGCATCACACGCACCCACTGTGGCAGACCTTTCCGGCAGGGGCTGTTTAATCCAGCAGGACATTCAATCAACTCCTTTTGAAAGTTTATGGTGCCACCTGCTCCCTCTATCTGAGCAGGTCACCTTCACTCAGACCCTGGGGAAGTAGCCAGCACAGCACGGGGACCAACTTCCTGACCTTGCGAGGGTGTCAGCGAGTCCCACTGACCCTCCACCTTGACCCTTCATACGGTGCACTTCTGGACCACCACCCTCTGCCTATACCATTTATAAAGTCCGTGATTTACCGAATAAAATATTAAGCACAAGCAGAAGCTCAGCAGGTGCATTCTTGAGCAACCAGACCTGACTTTGAATCCCAGAGCTGACCTTTTCTAGCTTTGTGACACGGAGTAGGTTATTGAAACTTCCCGAGCCTCAGCTGCACCATGGCTGAACTAGAGATACTAACACGTGGCAGAACTATCAGCAGAAGTATTACTGTTACTTTCCTATGAATGGTAGATAATACTAAATGCATACTTTAAATATAATAATAAATAGAATATATTATTACAATGTGTATTGTTAAAAAACAAACATACACATATAACTATAATGGAAATAACACATTGTTACTTGTCACTCGTGACTGCTATTACTGTTAATTACTACTGTCATTACTGCTTTAACTGGGCACCCTATTCATATCCATATTATTTTAGGTAAATGCTTAATGCTATGAAGCATATATAATTATTCTCACTTTTTCAAATAAGAAAAATTAGGAGGTCTCAATCATTTTTCCATGATGACGTTGCGAAAAGGAATTAGGACTAAAAATGTTGGCTCCCAAATCCACATTTGTTCTCACTGTCTTTTCTTTCATGTGACACATCTCTCTTTCCATATCATTCTCTTTCCCTCTCACTGTTTACTCAAAAGATCTGGAGTTTATAAAAAGCCTCCTATACATCTGTCCCTGACACATAGGAAAGACTTTGCAGAATAGGTTTTCTTTTTCAGTACTTGGGAGCTGAACCCAGGGACTCACATATACTTTGTAAGCCCTCTATCATTGGTCTGCATCCCCAACCTATTTTTAAATTTTTTACTTCAAGTCAGGGCCTCACTAAATTACTCTGGCTACATTTGTCTGCCAACTGAAGATCTTCCTGCCTCCACCTCTCAAATAGCTGGGATGACAGGTCTATGCCATCGCGTCTGGCTAGAATGGATATTTTTTGACATTGGGTTGCATCGGGAAATACCAGAGTTTAAATCAGATCTTTGATCTGGGACACGAGGGAGTAATACATAGTACAAATCCAAGCCATTGGAGGTCTGAGCAACCCTGCAAAACCATCTGTGAAATAAGAAAGCCCCAGTTTCCAGACAAGCTGTGTGCTGAGCCTCCACTAATCTAAGTCTGGGGGTCTCAGCTTTGCACCACTCACTTCTTGGAATACATTATTCTTGGTGGTGGGGAGCCGATTCGAGCTGTTAAGCAGCAACCCTGGATTCTACCAACTATACTTCCCCCAGTCCTGACAAGGAAAAATACCTCTGAATATTACCACTTGGCTCCTCAGTTGAAGATGACTGACCTAAGTTCATCAGAGGAAAAACAAGAGGAAATTGCTAGAAAATGATCTAGAGGCACAGGATGTTTGGAGTGAGGAATATGGAAAGTTTGCTTCCTTGGAAAGTGTGCAGAATTCAGGACTGGAAGAACCGGAAGGATGTTCCAGCTGGGATCCCATGCCCATCTGCACTTGATCCACCTCACCTACACAAGCCAGGTGCTCCCTGAGACTGGTTATCCTTAGTGGGGAAATAGGGTGGTATAGACTGTGTCCCCTCAAAAAATTCATAGGTTGAAACAGTAACCCCAAAGTGATAGTATTTGGAAATGGAGCCATTAACAGGTAAACAACATTATATGAAGTGAGGGTGAGATGTTCACAGAGGGATCAGGACGCTTTCAGGAGAGATACCAGACCCCCCTCTGTCTCTCTCTCTCTCTCTCTCTCTCTCTCTCTCTCTCTCTCTCTCTCTCATTTCCTCTTTCCTCCTCTTCCTCCTTCTTCCCTCTATGCTTTGTAAAGACACAGTAAGAAGGCAACTGTTGCAAGCCAGGAAGAGTTTCTCAGCAAAACTTGATCATCTTTGTCCCTGATCTTGAACTTCTGGCCTCCAAAACTGTGAGAAAATAACTTGCTATTGATTTTGCCTCCCAGTATACTTTTTAATAGAATACAAAGCTGAATATTACATGAGGGTAGTATTTTTTCTTATGGCTCAAAAATTTTCAAGATAATTAATTAAAGTAAATATAGAGACTCTAAAGTGCACATGACATTTAGTTTTCACTGATGGTTACTCATCTCAAGGCCATCTAGCTATGAATGGTTTTGAAGTTTGGGGAGTATTGTTCCTCATAGACCTGCTTTGCTGAAGAAGTGATGTAATCATAATTAACTTGTGGCTGGCACCATGGAAGACCCCATGGAAGACTTGAATTAGGTGCACATCATCAGTTCATTTTCTCAGTTCACAAAAAATGAACAAGTCAGACTCAGAACTTGCCCTCATGTTGCTTATAGTCAGTTGCATTCCAAATGTCACTTGCAAGCTTGGGTTAAGAATGATATGGAACAGAATAAAGCCATCCATTCTTTCATTACAATTTTAAGATATTTTGTTGGAGAAGTCTAATATTCTATAGCACATACAGGTGGAAACATCTTTCTTAGGAAACATCAATAACCTTACAGGAATCTACTGTAAGAATTACTTTCTTGCTTAGGAATCGTTTCTTCATAAATAATATGCAAGTAAAACTTGTGGTTACAGCAAAGAATTCATTTAATGTATTGCTAGAACTTGATAAAGCTAAACCTCTACTTTTTACTTGTACAATGCAAGAAACTAAAATAGAATGAGCAAGTACCTGTGCTTATGCCATTGCCAGAATTACCTGGTGCTGGCTGAAGAAGGACAAGTAGAGCTGGGGGGGACGTGTGAGAACCAAACAGAATACACATCTCAAAAGAGCATTTGTTCAACAGACACTGATGGAACTTCAAGCAAGTGTCAGGCACTGTGCTAGCGGGCAGAATACCCACATCCTGCTCTAGAGGAGTGTATGGTTCACAAAGTTTGGTTGGTAAACCCTGTCCTATTTACACTCCCACTCATTTCTCATGGGCTTATCCATTGACCAGTAGGAATTACTATTCTCATTTAATAAATGAGACCAATGAGGCATAGAGACAGTCAATGGCATGTTCTTGAAAAGCATCGGGTAAGGTATAGAGCAGAGATTCGCATCCAGCTGAGGCTTAGACTCCAAACCATGGCCTTTCGCTGGACTGCATGGTACAGCATTCCACCAAAACCCACTGTCCTCAAAAGTATTCTTACGCATGCACCCGTAGTATCTTGAGCTGTTGTCATTAGATTCCTGCATTTGGTTACCACTAAATTCCATTTCCTAAATTGCCCAATTCAAGTATTTTCTAAGCTATAAAGTTAAAATTGCCCTACGCTTTATCTCAACTCAATTTACTTTCATTCAATATAATAGGGTTTCATGGAGTATCTACTTTATATGTGAGCAGAAGAGCAAAAGATGGGATACACTGGGCTCTTAGGGCATCAGCAGGCCGCCCACTTTGGCAGAGTATGAGGTGTCTTAGGAGAAGAGATTGTAAGAATAGAAGGACAAATTGAGCCACTTGAAGGATTTTGATTTATGGAATATTAATCTTCCTGGGCTTCTATAAGAAAACATCATAGGCTGAGTTTTGTGGACAACAGAAATTCATTCTATTTTGGCTCTGGAAGCAAGATGTCCCAGATCAAAGTCTAGCAGGTTTCTTTCCAATGAAGTCACCCTTTCTGGCTTGTGGAAATCTGCCTTCTTCCTCTTCCTCACATGGCCTTCCCTCAGTGCATGTGCAAGGACAGAGGACAATCTTCCTGGAGTCTTTTCTGATAAGGACACTAATCCTATTGGATGGAAGACTTGTCTTATGACCTTGCTTAACTAGGACTCATCCTATGACTTCACTTTCTTAGGGACCCCCTCTTCAAGTGCAGACATACAGGGGGTTAGGGACTCAATGTGAGAATTTTGTAGACAGGCAAATACTCTGCCCTAGACGTTCCATCCCTACCACCCTCAATTCTTGTCTTTCTTGCCTGCAAAATGTATTCATTCCATCCTGCTAGCCCTCCAACTCTTATCTCAGCATCAACTCTCCAGTCTATTTCCGGTGACTCATCTGAATACCAGATAGGTAAGTTATGGGTGAGCCAGACACAGTAGCGCATGCCTGTCATCTGAGTGACCTAGGATGTAGAAGGAGGAGGATCACAGCCTGTGCAACTTAGTGAGAGATCCTGTCTAGAAGTAAGAAACAAACAAACAAACAAAAGGGTAGGGGAGGCAGCTCAGTGGTAGAGACTTGACTAGTATGTACAAGGTCTTGGGTTCAAACTCCCAGTACAAAAAAAAATCCCCTTTTTTTTGATATTCAAATTTTGTACCCACTGAGGCAGTGGTGCAAACTCCCAGATGGTGCCAACCCCCAGATACGCCGTGGGATAAGGCTAATGGTGCAGCAGCCTCATCCCATCTCATGGCTCTGCTGAGCAGGGATCCTGCCACCTCAGCTCTGCCGGAGGCTCTGAGGTACAAACATCAGTTTGCAGTACATGGTTAATTCTATTGTTGTTGTCTTTAGGTGCCATCGAGTCAGTATCCGGTTCACAGCAACCCTCTGTACCACAGGGGAAACGCTATTGTCAGTGCTTCTGTACTGTTCATAGGGTTTTCAATGGCAGATTGATTTTTGGGAGGGGGTTGCCAGGTCCTTCTCCCAAGCCTACAGCTTCTGGTGTTCCCAGGCGGTCTCCCATTCAGGTACTAACCAGGCCCTACCCTGCTTAGCTTCTGAGATCTGACGGGATCAGATGCCACAAGGCTACAGCTGCAGGTGGTTAATTCCATAGGCAACAGGAAGGTACTAAAACTTTCATACCCAGAGATGACATGTGCAAAGTATTGTTCTAGAAACACCAGTTTGACCTAAGACTATAGGATAATTTGAATCGAGGGAAAAACAAAGAAAGTGAGATGAATTAGAAAGCTATTGTTGTGATTGATTTACTTACTTCCCTCTCCTCATTCATTATAGATTTACAGAACCATTGTTACTTAGCAGGAAGTCCACTGATTATTAAAGGTGAATCAATGAATGGGACAGCCCAGTCTCCACCCTCAGAAATGATTTTCTGGCAGGCAAGAGGACCTTATCAAATCATGGCAATGAGGTGAGGTCTAGAAGCTCTGAAGGTTGAGACATATGACTGGCAAAGCCTAAACCTGTGCTAAACCTGTGTGGATGGGAACTGAGCAGATTCAAGGAGTTGGGGGTGATCAAGGAGGTACACTCTGAGGAATGTGTGCTCACTGTAATCCCTTTATCATGAGCATAGGAAGTTAGTGTCAGTCATATTTAGTTTACAGAATCTAGTTTTACCACACCAGCTGCTTTCAGCATAGGAAGATAGCCTAAACAGGTTAAAGGAAACCAAGTCTTCATTTAGTCATTTATCCAGCTACATTTACTGACAGTCCCTGTGTCAGACACTATGTTAAGTACTAGGGATGTAGAGTTGAACAAGTTATATAAATGTCCTGCTTTCCTGGAGCTAACATGACATTGGGAGAGTCTGACATCAAACAGGTAAATAGGGACATGATAAAGTTCCAGATTGCGATTGTGTGCTATGAAGGAACTCACATGGGGTAAAAGATCAGAAAGTGATGGAAAACTTGCCACTTTAGGAAGCATGGTTGGGAGGCATTGAGAACAGACAGAACAAAGCTTTGAGATGAGTCCCTTCAACCCTTACTGAATCCCCAGTCCACAAAGCCTGGTGGTAGATCCTAGAAATCAGAGTGATAAATTAGGAAACAGAACAGAATCTCAGCAACCCACACAGGGCACTCTTTGTCAATTTCATACTGAACTCCCTTTCTTTCTCTCTCTCATGCCATATCCCTCCCCACCACCAAGCTCTTATTAGTTCCAAAATTGTGGAATGTACAATTGCACAAAAATGGGATGTAGGAGTAGAAGGAATCTTGTAGGCTAGGAGCTATCCCTTACTATACAAAGCCAGGAATAGATTCCCTTAGTAAAATCTGCACCCTGTAATTGCCCAACCCATGTTTAATGTCTTTGCCCAATAGAAACTCATTGCCTTGAAAGTAGTCAATTATTCTACTCAACCTCTTTCAGTCTGCCATAGGTATGGCTTCTGGCTTCAAACTGGGCAAATATAGTCTCTGTTTTTCCATCTATACTCAGGTCTATAGGTATTCAAGTCCAGGTGAAGGGCACTTGAAATGTTCCTTAGATATGGTGATAATAGAGATATCTTTCTTCTACATCACCTTGCACTTTTACTGATCTCTTTTATTCCTTTTTGTTTGTTTGTTTCTCTCAAACATGCATTGGAGGTCTACTGTAGTCCAAGGGTTCCACTGTGGTTGTTACTATTGTTGTTGTTATTGTTGTTACTGCTGTTGTTCCTATTGTTGTTGTTGTTAGGTGCCATTGAGTCAGGCTTGACTCATAGTGACCCTATGTAGAACAGAATGAAACATTCCCAGACACTATGCCATTCCCGGCTCTATGTCAGTGCCTCTGTGCTATTCATGGGGTTCTCAGTGGCTGATTGTTTTGGAATTGCTTCTAGGAAGGATTGCCATATCCTTCTCCCATTTTTTGTGGTGCTGGGGATTGAACCCACAGAGCACAGAGCAGCATCCTAACAACTCAGATAAACCCAAGCCCAGGCACTAGGTACTAACATATCAATATCATAACATATGGACCCTGATCTTTAAGATTTGTCATGTATCAAGTGAGAAAAGTTTAGAGAGAAAGGCTCATCACAATGTGAAAAAAGGTTATTTTAGTAGAAAGAGGACAATGAGTTCCAGGAGCAAAGAAAAGGCCACAACAAGAGCCGTCAGAGCTCATCAGCAGGTGGATATGACAGGTCACTCCAGACTGCAAGCATGGGCCATAAGAGCCAAGCCTACTCTTGCAAAGACACAAGGTTTGGGAGGAACTCCTCTCTAGAACCTATGTTTAAGAGGTCCAAAGTTGGTCCTAGAAATCCTGCTGGAAAACCAGGTATAGAGATGTTTCATTTCATTGAGCATTGCTAAGACATCCAAGTGAACACAGCCAAACAAAACAAACTCACCAACCTCTTTGTTTTGGAAACTAGAAATTCTAGTTGTGCTTTCTTAGATGAGTTTCCAAGAGGTTGGATTTCATCTCTTCATCCAACAGACCACATGAATACACAAATCTTCTTTTTGGTCCAGTTCAAGGTGTTAACCCCTTAGCATGGACTAGATTTATGTTTCATCATCTCTCACAAAGGTCATAGCAATCATGTAAGTATAATAATTACGGTAATAATGTGTGTGGCTTGGTAGACTTTGCAAAGCAATATCGTACACACTGTTCACTGTCTGAGGTAATCACGTTCACCATTTTATGAATTAAAAAAGAGGATGAGAGTCCAGAAGACAACAGGGTTCGCTTTCATGATGCAAATAGGAGTCAGTAATGGCAAGGTTAGAATCCAGGTCTTCCAGCTCCAAGCTCAGGTACAGTTCTCTAATATTTAGTGATTATTTTCTGGGATTTAGCTCAGTTGGTAGAGCACTGCTCTGCAGTCTCTGAGGTCCCGGCTTTGATTCCCAGCACTGCAAAATGGGAGAAGGATGTGGCAACCCACTCCAAAGGCAATCCCGAAACAGGTAGCCACTGAAAACCCTATGAGGGTCGCTAGGAGTTGGACTTAACTCGACGGCACCTAACAAAAGCAACAACATTTTCCCCAGAGAAACTGTAGAGTAATAGAGACATAAATGAAAGGTACCTATTCATCCATGATCAACTGAGCTACTAGCCACTACTCTTGAATTTATTACTAATCTCTGATCCACTTACATTGCAATCATCAGACTTTTGTAGAAAGGGTCTGAGAAACACAGAAGCTGATTTTAGCTATTGCAAGGCTTGCCTGTCAGTTTCTGAGAGCATTTTTGCCTCTGAGCATAGGGAGCATAGCACGCTCCAGTGAGCATGGATAAGAAAGCTGGTCTTTGACTTTGGCTGCTTAAATCGATGTGCACAGTTCTCCTGAATATAATGCCGTGTTAGGAAGTTTTAATAAAACACTGGTCCTGAAGCATGTGAATCCTTTTGTCATTCATTCTTCAAGAAAAACACACACTATTGAGAGAATTGAATAATAATGTCACATTCTAGTGTACTATCTTATAATACCAACAACTGCAAGTTTTGTCAAGCTTTAAAAAATGGCCAATATATAACTCTAATTTGTAAAATTACCTTTGGTAATAGATACTTTCAATCCCCATTTTATTATTGAAAAAACTTCCAGGGAGAAGGAAGGTGACTGTTTGGGTCTTACCCCCGAGGGTCATGTCATTTGGTCCCCAGCTGGGGACACTGTCCTGGCAGGTTGTGGGACTTTGGGAGGCGAGGCGTTGGCAGTCGCAGCTCCCCAGGGAAGTGCCTTTGGCTGTCTGTCTCCCACCCAACCCGGACTGGAGGCTCAGCTGGCTCTCCTTGGTTCCTGATCACAATGATATCAGGTGGTCTGACATGAGCCCTGCCTCCTGCCACTGCCATGCCTACCCCACCACCATGATGGCCTGATCTGTGATTCCTCAATAATCCTTTTCCTACATAAGTTTGTTTTGGTTGGTTCTTCCGCTACAAAGATGACAGCAGACTAATAGAGTAATTGATGAAATAATGTTTCCAGAGCACTTGCTATATGCTGGACATTCTTGGTTTTACATATACTAATTGATTTACTTTTCACAACAACTCTATAAGGTCATTACTGTATTTTCTCCTTCACAGAGGAGAATCGAGGAGAGTCAGACAGATTGCATAACTTGGCCAAGTCATGCAACTAGTCAACATGAAGTTGAGGTCAGAAGGCTGACAAAGGCCCCATGAGCCTCCTACAAAAAGTTATCCTAGGCATTTTCATCCTATGTTGTCTCATTTAATCCAGTTACTCACCCTGGAAAACAGGTATTGGGATTCCTATGCTAAGAATCTAAGGCTCAGAGAAACTAGAGACATGAACAATTCACATAGTTAGGAAACAGCAGAGCTGGCCCCCAACTTCAAATATTCACACAGAACTGCTGTTGTTTTATTACTCTACTGTTTCTGACAAACAAGGTGAAATAGGACCATGCTTTAAAAAGAGAAACCTACATTTATATTTATATTCTGACATTCATTTATATTCTGACACTTGGATTAAGGTGGTTTTGAAGTGCACAACTCCCATACAATTTCCCATTATTACCTGGGCTAAATTCATTTCTGTTTTTAAAATGATGATGTCTTTCTCTAAAATAATCAGTGAAAATCTAGTGGAAAGGGAGCTTGTTTTCATTCAAATACTGTCTTCTGGAGCTAGAATATGCTATTGTTCCAGGGTGACTCAGATGGAGGCAAACATGACAAGTGTGTAGGGCATCAGACTTTGGATGAGTCTCCTTGATCCTGTGGGCTAGGGGCTCCCCAACCAAGTTTGTTGTTGTTGTTGTTAGGTGCTGTCGAGTCTGTATCCAACTCATAGCGACACTCTGTACAACAGGGGAAACACTACTGTCAGTGCTTCTCTGCTGTGCATAGGGTTTTCAATGGCAGATTGATTTTTGGGAGGGGGTTGCCAGGTCCTTCTCCCAAGCCTACAGCACCTGGTGTTCCCAGGCGGTCTCCCATCCAGGTACTAACCAGGCCCAACCCTGCTTAGCTTCTGAGATCTGATGGGATCGGATGCCACAGGGCTATAGCTGCAAGCTCCCAACCAAGTAGCAGGGCCCAAACATGCCTCACCCTTCAAGACCCAAGCTCCTCAGAAATCACACAGTCAATTCCTGGAAGGCTTTGGGCATTGTCATCCATAACCCTTTCTTATCAGTAACCCTGGGCCACAGTCCTTTGAGCTTTGCTCTCTTATTTCTTTGACTCTCAGTGTCCTGGAGTTGGCAGAGTCTTTACTGATTTCCACAAGTATACTCTTCCTGGGAACCATCTTTGAAAGTTTTTCAGTTGTCAAACATCGTGCCACTATGAAAAGAGCAAGGTATCTACCAAACCGTATTTGACAGAATAAGTAATCTTACAAGAACCAGAAATCAGAATTATATATTTTTTACAAACCTTAATCTGTAACTCTGAGGTAGAGGCAAGGTTTAAATAATAAAAGCTTGGATTTTAATTGTGCCCTTGTAGTTTGTTTTTTTTTAAATATATAAGCATTGTTATGAATTAAGCATTCTGATCCTTAAAAGCTTAAGTTCTATTATCTACCATGAAAAGCTGTTCTGAAGACTGAGAGAGATTGTTTATCCATTCACTCCATCACTCATTCAATCATCCATTCAATAAATATTTTCTCAGGGCTTACTAAATACTGAACATTCTGCCAATCATTGTAAATGATAGAGGTTACAATGTTCTCATTCCCATTCTCAAGAAGTGCGCAATCTACTGGGAGAGAGTTAAGCACATAATTACCAGTCGATATGGTGGCTGCTAATTGGATGCATGTATAGAAGCTTCAGGAACACTGAGCAGAGAGGAGAAGCTGGAACACCTCACATGGCTTCTGTGTTGAGTGGTAGAAAGTGCATAAAGGAACCAGTACAATCCTCCCCTTGAGGGAAGAGAAATTTAATCAGTGACTTGATGGATAAGAAAAAAAAAAGAGTAATCATAGGAGAAGCAGTGAAAGAAAGATGTACTGTTTCTTAGGAAGCATACCTAGGACAGTTTGAAATGCTAATAACTGCTTAGTAGTTCTAATCTCTTTGATTCTAAATAAAACAACAACAACAAAAAAAACCAATTTGACCTCAAAACACGCCTTTGTGTGTAAGAAAACCTGTTACTTTTCAATGTTTAACACTGAGTCTTTACAGCTTCCCAGACACAGAGGATGTGCTTTGAAGTGCACAAAAGATAAGATCCTGTGGGCACAGGACGTTCTGAACATGGAAAGATTAATTTACACCACCACAAAATAAGATCAGCCTGCTGCTAATCAAAGTTCCAATTCATATTTTCCAGGGCATTTCACAGGAGGATTTTCCCACCAGAGGGGGGAAAAGTAAAAGATAATAGAAAAATCACTGTTGTGCTACTTTGGCATGAAAACAGAAAGCAGAGTCGTGGTCTGATGGGAAAGTTAGCACGCTATCATTGAGATATCTCTATAGAGAGGAAGAGGGGGAGACAGCTACTTCTGTGAAGTAAATCTATCTATCTATATGTCTCTTTGTATGTAGACTTAACGTGAGGATGGCCCTATGTCAATTACTGGACTTTGGAACAAGATAGGTGACTGAGATTGAGTGTGGTGTAAAGAAAACAAGATGAATATGGAAAGAAGTCACCTTGAGCAAGTCTTTCTCCTGTCTCACACGCTCAGTGACACTAATAGCATCACTTAGGCCACCATGCACTTTTGATAACCAAATATAACAATGGACGTGGCATTCCTATGGATGCAATAATGCAAAACAAATGTAAGACATTGATAAAATTAAGGTTAGAAAATGTTCTAAGCATGAACTCATTTTGAGTGAATCTCCTAATTCTGGACCTGCATTCAAAGTGCTGGAGATATAACAAAAGACACTCATGGATAGATAGATAGATAGATAGATAGATAGATAGCAGATAGATAGATAGACAGATAGATAGATACATGGTCCTTCCATTAATCGATGGGTGATTTCCACTCTGTGCCCTTTTTCAGGTTCCTTAACAGCCTCTTCACTTTTGTTTGGTATCTTCATTTTAATTTACCAATGTAGACTTCCCCACCCTGCCCTTTCCTCTTTTTATAAACCGTTAACCTCATAAACCAGTCATCAGTCAATGATCCAATATTGCTTGGATGAACATGTAAAAGAGTAGATGAAGAGACTTCAAGTTTCATACCTTCTGGAAGTGCTGCTACCTGCAGTCCACTATAGGAAAGGCCCTCGGGATGAGATCTGCTGTCTGTCCATTCTTGGCGCAAGAGGATGACTGTGGGGTGTTAGTGGTCTTCTTTCCCTTTACTCTGCTCCCCTTCACTGCTAATTTTGAGGATAGCAGTGAGGATAGGAACCCTACTCACTTGCATCTCATCTTAATGTCTCCTTCTGCCACTTGCTCTCTGTAGAATTTGCTGCAATTAAGATCTCAGAGCTTCAGGCTCTCCATATATAAGTTATAGGTATCATTCACCCTTTTTAGAACTGGCTGTAAACCACTGCCTTACATTAAATGGAAAGGTGAGAGGTCAAAGACACTGAAATACGTCTCCATAAAGGGAGTGCGGCATTGGGGCGGGTGAGGGAGGGAGGAAAAAGATCGATTTTATTGGCTCCCAGTCCTTGATCCTCGTGCTCCTGACACCAGGCTGCAATGTCAAGCTGATTTGCTTTTCGTGTGGGAGGAGCGGGAGACTGCAGTGGGTCTCAGAGAAAAGAGGGCATCCTTAGGTAGCTCTTGATGCCTGTGCTTCCTCTGCAGAGTAGTGTTTCTCCAAGAGGGTTTTATAGGGGGTAGAGGGATAATCAGTGCTCTCCATGATTTACTTGAAAAGGAGGCAGAATCTGGAAGAGAATGCATTCAAGCCTTAATACTGGACTTTCTGCTCTGCAACTGCTCCCGTGTTGGGGGAAGCCCTGGCCAGCCCTTCCTAAGGGTCCTGGAAGGAAGCACAGAGGAGGAGGACAGGATGATAACCACCGTCCTGAATCAGTGACATTGAGCGTTTGGCTGTGGCTTTTAACGGATAAGAGCGGATTCTGCTGGACCTTCCCCCTGAGGAGTAATACAGAGGTGGTGTGATGGCAGAATGCAGGCACTTGTCCTCAGTGGAGTGGCCCTTGAGCAAACCTGTGGGACCTCCAGGTCCAAGCCAACAGAAGTACCATGTGACACAAACAGAGAGGATTTTCACGGGATACTTGTTAACACTGAAAGGTGGTATTTAAAACAAAAAGAAAGCTCCTAAGCAGACCCTTCCAATGTCACATAACAAGCATTAAAAAGTAGTGATCACCAAAGGCAACCGAAGTTCTTCTCTACCTATCAAGTCCTGCTCTTAATCAGGTCCTCCATAAAAGGAATCGATAGTGAATGTTTATTATTTTTTAAGTTATGCATGTAGACATGTAAAGCATGCACTATTTTATGTGCTTTTGAAATTTACACAAGTACCATTGTGTCTGAAAAATAGTAACATATGAATCAAATAAGTTTAGGAAATACTACAAGATTTCTCAGGAGCTTAAAAGCTATTTAGCATTACAAAGTTCAAAGAACGAAATGTCTCCAAAAGAAATGTCAAAGAATTCACGAATCACACTTGACCATAAGATCAACAAACAGCAACAACAAAAATAAATATACTGCAGAGTTTGTCTTGTGTGGAAGTATTCAGAGGAATCTCCGTTAGAGTAAAAACAAGCCCCCTATTTGAAGATGCAGCAGGATCCTTGTGCCTGCCTTGGCTAGCCTCATTCCCCGGGCCAGGAGAGCTGCAGGACGCAGGGCTGAAGGGAGGCTCAGGCTTAGCTCAGGTGTGCGGGTGGAATGAGCTTTCCTTGTCAGCTTCCCTTGGGAACATCAGCAGAGCAGCAGGCAGCTGGGCAGGATAAAGGTCCCAGTGACATCTGGCAAAGGCAGCCCCAGTGGGTGAAGATGAAATGAAACAGGGCTGATGACAGCGCCCTGTGAGCTGCAAAATGTCAACCCAGAATGCCTCTACGTGGAGCATCCAGCATGTACTGGGTGTGAGGCTACCTGAGATCCTCGTTAAAGCCTCACAACCAACAACTCAGTAGCCTCTATGGAGTGCTGGCGAGGCTCTCAGTTCTGTCTGTGGACTAACTCTCTACTGTGACCATGGATACTATTATTTAACACTATCATTACTCCGACTTAGCAAGGTGCACACAACCAGGAGTTTGTGAGCAGGAGAACTGAGTTCCACCCTGCTATGGTTTGGATAGGGCTGGGATTTAGCTCAGTTGGTAGAGTGCCGCTCTGTAGTCTCTGAGGTCCCAAGTTCAATTCCCAGCAACACAAAAATGGGAGAAGGGCATGGCAACCCACTCCCAAGGCAATCCTGGAACGATCTGCCATTGAAAACCCTATGAGGGTTGCTATGAGTCGGATATGACTCGACGGCACCTAACAACAACAACCATATAGTTTGGATATGGTTAAATGTCATCCCCTGCAAGAGTTCCAATGCCAGAAGTTTAGTCCCCAGTATGTCAATGTGAGAGGTGAGGTCACATGGAAGGTCCTGAGATGGATGAGTGTAAACACCCTCAGAAGGGATTGTGGGACCTCAGCTTCTCAGGCTCCCTCCATGGTGGCTATGTGAGCTCTTCATTTTGCTCATTTTCCCACCATAGGTCATCAGCTGTTTGGCCCTTACCAGATGCTGAACCAATAAAGCAAAGCAATCTTGGACTTTCAGCCTCCAAAGCTGTGAGTCAAATGAACCTCTTTTCTTTATAAAATAGCCTGCCTCAAATATTTTGTTATGGAAACAAAAGTAAACTTATAGTTACCCCAAGCCATTTAAAAACCAGCTAGGTTCTTATCCTTATACTCATCACATTATAAGCCTATGAGAGGATATATTATTATTTCCAATTTATGCATGAGAAAATCAAGTCTTACAGAGTACCTAGAATTTGCACAAAATCATACCACCTACTGGAAGCAAATCCAGGGCTTGAAACAAATTTCCAGCATTCTTTCCTGGGTACAATGGTGCTTCTGGTAGAAGCGGCTGATAAGACAGGTGTAGGAGCCACTCAAAACCTAAACCAGCATTGCAATATGCAAGTTTGATGTCTGGAGATGATTCTCTCCCACTTTGGGTAGCTTGCATCACTTCCTGCTGCCATAACAGCAGTTACATAATCACTTTGGTTAGAATGGAAATCTTTTGAGAAAAGCAAGTGATATTGAAATGATGAAATTTTTATCCTTCCGCAGGAAATTACAATTTTTTTAGCAGGGCTGGGGATTGAACCCAGGGCCTTGTGCATTCTGGACAAGTGCTCCACCACTGACCTACATGCTCAGCCCTTTTCTTGTTAAATTATTTATTATGAGACAGGTCTCACTAAGCTGCACAGGCTGCCTGTGGCCTTGAACCTGTGATCCTCTTGCCTCTGCCTCCCAAGGAGCTTAGATTATCAGCATGGGCCACAGGTTCTGGCAATTATGAATTTTTTAGAGGAGCCTTTCATATATCAAATTTTCCACACTATTTAGCTCTCCTTAGGCCTCTAAGGAATAGGTGGTTGTTTTTGAAAAGTGCACTGGATTTAGATTTAGATCTATTTGAATTCCAGTTCAGGCACTTGAGAGCTCAAGCCTCATAAATAAGCCCCTAAACCCAGTTGAGTCAAGATTCTTCGTTAGAAAATAAAATGAATATGACCAACTCGTACAGAGGTGAAGAATGAACTTAATTAGTATTGACTGAGTGTTGTTAGATAGGAAGCACCGTCCCAGAGCTTCAATCAAGTACCCACTGTGTGCTGAGCACTGGCCCAGAAAATCCCCATTCCAGATGAATGCATAACGGTTGAAGTTGAGGATGTAGACCAAACTCTAGGTGACCTTGGAGAAGTCACTTAGGATTCCTGAATCTCCAGTGCTTGATCCCTTAAAGCACAAAACTCTTGGACTGCTACCAGTGGTTTTCAAATTGTGTTCTGTGTGTCCCACGGATTTCAACTCCGTTCTCTGAGAGCCTCTCACTGAAGATGGGGAGGGTGAACAGGACCCAGCACTGCTAACTCTCCTTCAGATGTGCCTGTCATTCATGTGGACTAAACAGACATAAACTATATGGCTTGCGTCATTGTATGTTTTTGATACAAATGTAGCTGTTTCTATGAATACTGTGTATGTGTTTAACTCATTTTCTCAATGTAAAAAAATCAAATGTCTACCTCACAGGAGCATAAAACAGTAGCGTCAGCAGGTCTAAATTTGATTGACCATTTAATTTGGTGACATCTCTGAGTTCTAAGTTCTTCATCCATAAAATGTGCTAACTCTGTCTACCTCATAGAGCTCTACTAAGCCTTAAATGAGATGATCCTCTTGAAAAGATGCCTTGGCCCCTATCTTCTCTAACCACATTATTACACTGATCTTCACACCATAACATAAAACAGAAATGTCCCCAACATTTTGCCTTCTGGGTCTTAAAATGTACTCAATATCTTCAAAGAAATGCTTTTTTTTTTCTATTTATAG
>VMDO01021144.1:0-36011 GCA_007922755.1 Pedetes capensis
TTTCTTTCTTGTTTCCTTTTAGTTTTTTATTTTCTTAAATATAAAAATTAATATCTTTCATTTTTCTTATGAAGACTAAGTGGAAATATGTTTATGATAAGGGAAGAATAAAATATAATTTTTCCACAGAAGGAGAAAATCTTGTTTTTACAGGATATGCACACACACATGCACATACACAATAAGTATTATTTATCTCAAAACTCTAATGCCATGATATTTCCTTTTGTTTATGATTCAACACATACTTATAGTTAGATCTAATATTTGTGAATATAAGAATGTTGCCTGCAGGTATAGCCCTGTGGCATCCGATCCCGTCAGATCTCAGATGCTAAGCATGGTCGGGTCTGATTAGTCCTTGGATGGGAGACCGCCTGGGAAAACCAGATACTGCAGGCTTGGGAGATGGACCTGGCAACCCACTCCCAAAAATCAGTCTGCCATTGAAAACTCTATGAACAGCAGAGAACCCTGACAATAGTGTTTCGCCTGTTGTATATAGGGTCGCTATGAGTCGGATACCGACTCGATGGTTCTTAACAACAATAAGAATGTAGGTAACTATGTATAGATTTATACACACTGATTAGAACTGCTTCTTTCCTTCCTCTGAGCTTTGATTGAATGATTCCAGAAAGAAATGAATACTGATTAATTCCTCAGCCCCACCATAGAACCAACCATCAATATTATCCTGAAAAAACTGAGAAATAGACAATATGGTCAAAGAATGTTAGAACTGGAAGAGATCATCTAATCCAACACTTCCTTGTGGTGTGCTTTGAATCATTTACCCAAATTCACATAGGTCTTCAGTAAGTGAGCAGACACAGCAAGTCAGCTTCTCAACTTCTAGTTCGATTATTGCCTGCTTTGTCCTCACATTACACAACCATCCACTGGTTTGGTGTTCATGCTTATGATTAGAGCTCCAAGACTTCTCTATCTGGTGTCTTTGAATCCTGATCACAGAATTATGCACAGAAGATGTGTGTAATCTGGAGAGTGACAATGGGAAATAAAGTGAGGGGGAATATGGAAAGATATAAACTACTCTCATTTTCTGAGAATTCTTTACTTGGAAAGATCACTTCAGCCCCCTCCTGCCAGATGACTCCAGGTCCCATGTTAAAGAGTGAAGGAAGTCTCTTCCATAAACAGGTACTTTGTTCTTCTCTTCACAAAGAGAGATTAGCCTTGTGCTCTTTCTCTATGTGTTAAATCATCTAAGTGCCAACAGAGATTTTTTTTTGAGTGATGTAAATTATGCGTATATTGGATTGGCACTGAAACCCACATAGATAACTTTAAAAAGAATAATGGAAATGTATTCTTGCCCCCAATTTCACTTAGACTCCCTCCTAGATCTTAGGAAATGGACAGACTAGAACAGAGACCTTCCTCACCAAATATTTTTGCAGGAAGAACATTGGAATTGGTCCTGGGTAGAAGTGTGGAGTTAATTTCCAGTGTCCTATCATTTCCTCCTTATGTTCTAGCTCCTCTAGTTCTACTATTTATTTGACTCCTCAGGATTCTTGTGCTTCCTCAGGCCTTCTTTAATGGGAAAAGCTGTTTGACTACTCAAAGTTTTCAAAAATTCAAATTATTGCACTTCTAGGAATGTTTTCACTTTAAGGTATTACAAGAATATGGCATTGTTTCATTTAAAGGGATAATTCTTTACTGATGGTGTTTTCAGTGATATCATTAAATTCTATGGGTGTTTATATGTGGTATGTTGGTGGGGGTTAGAATTCTGATAAGGACACTAGAAAACATTTTCTTAATTATGATTCCTGTATCACTCTGTTTGCCATAAGTTCTTATTAGGAGGTTCATAATGCAAAAGAGAATAGCTCATTTCCTGAATTGTTTGCAATTTTCTGATACTTAGAATATTTGCTGAGTTTTGGTAAAGCCTTGTGAATAATGCTGTGCTCAGACCTATGGTACCCATTGCTATCAACACTAACAACACTCACATTGACAAACTAGGTGACTAGGTTGAAAGTGCAATAGCTTATTTTTCCTTTTTCTCACAATTATTAGGCTAGTGAGTTTAAATACTCCAACTTCTTGACTGTCCTCAATTATTTTTCTTTTTCTTTTTACTGGCTCCTGTGTTTATGCTACTACTTGGTTTATTCCTTCAATGAGAACTGTTACATCCGAGCTCCTAAGCATCCATCTGTGTGATTCCACATCCTTTTCATTTATTTGGAAAGGTTACATGAAATTGTTCAACATATTAGCATCAGTGGGAAGCAGTTCTTGATTATTTTCAACAATTGATCCTAGAATTTATTTTACCCAATCACTTATTCTGATGCCCTGAGATTAATTTTGGCTTGCCTTCTTATGTATCACATTTCCAGCTAATTTTTCCAATCAATTCCTCAACTTCTACACTATTTTACATTCCTGTCATCACACTATCATTATTTCTCCATTGTTTGCTATCAAGGAGAAGTGTTCTTCTCCTTGATAGCATTTAACATACAAGAAAGTACATAATTGATATTGGACAGGAATTATGGATACTTTGCCAAATTTGTAGTCATCTTTGAATAATTACTCTTAAGTTGTCATTCACTGCAGACTAAGATGAAGCCTTGGGTACAAGATTAAAAGAAAAATTGCAAATAGGAACCACTCCATTTTGTGTTTTATTGGGAAGTCCTCCCCATAAAAAAGATACTCTGGAGTATATTCTTCCAGTGCCAAATGCATTTACTGCTTAGTGAGTTATTATATCCCTACTAGACCAATGTATTTAATATTTGTCTTATGTTCTGAAAATCCTGCTATTTCTACTTTCTTGGTACTCTCTCACATCTAGCAATCTTATTCTATTTCCTTTGAACCTATCTTAACTTAATGCCTCATGAGCTAAGATCTCATAAACTCCCTCAATACTTATTCTTCTTTTGTTAATCTGTCTAGCCTTAAATATAGGCTCACTTTCCACCATGATTATCATCCCACAGCACTGTTCTCTATTCAGGATGCTGAAATGGCTTCCAGTTACCTAAAATGATTTGCACAGTATTGGGTTCAATTTCATTACCCAATATTTTCCACTATTTCTTTTCTCATTTTGCTTCTCCAGGTGAATCCCCTGCACCAGGCAGGTTGGTCAGCTTATTGCTACCCCCCCAAAAAAAAAAAATCCTGGTGGTTTTTATCTTGTGCATATAACTCATATATATCAATTCTCTCTGCTTGGAAAGTTATATTTTTTTCCTATTTAGGCCTAATGCATCATCCGTGTCTTAACTGAAATTTTCAATTTCTGTTTTCTCTATGAAGCCTTCCCTTGCAATCTCAAAGAATTTCTCTGCTCTTATCTTCAGCCACATTTATTACTTGCATTAATCATGTTGGCACAACTTAATCATTAGTGATTCTAGTTATTTTTTCATATGCATTTGTTTTGTTTATCCAGCTGCACAGTAAGTTCCACAGAGCAGTCAGAGTAAGCTCCCCATAAGGCATATTTGTTTATATCTTTCCAACAGCTCTTCATGGTGGCTGGAATTAAGGCCAAATGCTTGTAAGCACCTTCGGAAACTGACTTATGCCTACCTCTTCAGCTTCATCTTCAACTGTGTTTCCCTTCATTCAAATTTTAAAACAGCATATCCACTTTACTCTTTTTAGATATTTGTCTTCATTTCTACATATAACTAGCCATCAAATTCTGTCATTTCTACCTGCTAAATATCTTTAGAATGTGATCATTTGTCACTACCCCTATTGTCACAAGTCTAGAATAGAGCAATATTCACGACATACTGGAATGCTGGCTTGCCCTCTTTTTATTCTGATTGATTTTTCACAATAGAGGGCTGCATTAAAAGTATTTCTAAGTTATGTAAATAGATATTCTGAGTATGAATTTGCATATTAATATTTGGGGGTTTAAAAAAGGAAATTTGGAGTCATTACCAATTTTTATGCAGAGGACTACATGAAAGAATCAAGGAAAAGACTATGGAGGGAGACATGAAGTTGGCATATGTCAGAATACCAAAGATAACAAATATTTTGTGAAATTTTACTGTTTGGATCTGAAATGTCCCTCAAAGGCCATGAGCTTTCATTGCCAGCCTTTGGCATTATGGCAGGTGGCACAATCTTTAGGAGATGGAGCCTGAAGTCAGGGTGATCATACCTTTGAAGGGAATATTGGGACCCTGGACCCTCCTGTGCATCGGTCTCTCTTTCCTTACAGTCAATCATGACATAAGCAGCTTTGCTCTACCACATGCCTCCTGCCATAATGTTCTTCCTCACCACAGGCCCAGAGCAACAGGCCATGGACTGTAGCCTCTGAAACTGTAGACCAAAATCAATCTTGTCTCCTTTTAAATTTGTCTCCAGTATTTTGGCACAACTGTGGAAAACTAAGGCAGAAGTAGAATAAAAAATGGGAGGGGGACACAGAAAAAAAAGAAAAAGCAACCTTGTTGGATATCATGAAAGCCAAGAGAAGAAAGTGACATAGAAGTAGGGATTATCTGTTAAATCCTGAAAGTAGATCCAATGAAAATAAAGAACAAGATGCAATGTCTTACTACACCTATGAAGATGAACAAGTGAACTTTATTTTGCATTTACTATGTGCCAAATATTTGGGTTATAATACTTATTGTTGGTGGAGCGGTAAATTGGTGCAACCACTGTGGAAATCAATATGGAGGTAACTTAAAAAACTAAAAATAGATCTATCATATGACCCAGCTATAACACTATTGGGAATTTACCCAAAGGGAGATGGGTCATCATACCAGAGACACCAACATCTCCATGGTCAATGCAGCACTTTTCACAATAGCAAGGATATGGAATCAACCAAAGCACCCTTCAACAGAAGAATTGATTAAAAAAACTATGGTATATATACACAATGGAATACTCCTCAGCAATTAAGAAAAATGAAATAAGGTCATTCGCAGCAAAATGGATGGAATCAGAGAAAATTATTTTAAGTGAACAAACACGAGCTCAGAAAGAGAAACAACACATGTTCTCACTCATATGAGGGAGCTGATTCAAAATTATAAGAAGGAAAAATCCTATTCAAAGGAAAGATCATAATAAAAGGGGGGGAGATAAGAATGGTATCAATATAAATGGTCTAGAAAATTCATGTAATTGTTCTAACAAGATAAAAACAAAGACCACTACAGGAAAAGTTTCTATCTTAAACAGAACTGGAACCCAAGGACATATAGAAAAATATTACTAAGTAAAAGATAGAGAAGACTTAGATGGGAAACTTAGATGGGAAGGGTGGGAGGGGGGTAAGAAAAGGGAGGGTAAGGGGTAACCTATATGAATAATGTTTATCAAAATGCATATATGGAAATGTCACAATGAAAAGCATGTCAAAATTAATCACATTAAGATGTACATTAAAAATTTCCAATAAAAAATGTTTTTAGTGAGGAAGATTTTTGCCATTGAGTTTGGTATGGGAGTAAATAGATAAGCCCTAATGTGATATAGAATCCAAAAGGGTGTTTTTCCTTTCCTGTCCTTTCTGTCTCTTCTCTTCCCTTCCTTTACCTTCCCTTCTCTTCTTTCTTTCTCTCCTTTCTTTCTCTTCTTTCTTTCTTTCTTTCTTTCTTTCTTTCTTTCTTTTCTTTCTTCCTTCTTCTTTATTTTTCTTTTCTTATTTGGGAGTAATTTAAGCAACCCTAAATGTTCATTGGTAGCTACTGTGGTATGAACATCCGTTGTCTTCCAAAATTCATATGTGGAAAACTAATCATCAAAGTGATGATGTTAGGAGGAATGGGTCATTGGGAAGACATTAGAAGGGGGCTAGTGCCTAACAAGGGCTGGGGTTTGGCTCTGTTGGTACGTGCTGCTCTGTACTCTCTGAGGACCTGAGTTCGATACCCATCACTTCGAAAACGAGAAGGCAGAGCAATCCATTCCCAAAGCAATCTTGAAACAATCAGCCATTGACAACTCTATGAGGGTTGCCATGAGTCAGATCTAATGCAATGGCACCTAACAAGAGTGCCTAATAACAAAGAACTCAGAGAGGCTTGTCCCTTCCAATATGTGAGTACATAGTAAGAAGATACCACCTTATGAACAAGGATGTTGGTTCTTGTCAGAAACCATATCAACCACAACCTTGGTCTCAGTGTTTCCAGCTTCTAAAACCATAAGGAATAAATTTCTATAGTTGATAAGACAGTAAATGTGATAGTCTGTTATAGTTGCTTGCCTGGATTAAAATAAAATGGATGCTGAGGAATGTGGGTGTTCATGTAGCAAATACCTAAAATATGGAGGTGCCTTTGGAACTACATAATGGGCAGATGCTGGAGAAGCTTTGACATTCATGTTAGAAAAGTCATACATTGTCTTATACAAAACATGAAGGATAATTTTTGAGGGCTATGAAGAAGGAGAAAGATGCTGAGAAAGACTCAATCTTCTTAGAGAATATTCATGTAGACATATGCACAGTAAAGGCCATTTTGACCAGGTTTCAGCTGAAAAGAGGAGCATGTTTTTGGAAACTGGAGGAAGATTGTACCATTATTTTACAAGGCAAAGAACATTTCTGAATTATGTTTGTGTCCTAGTGTTCTGAGGAAATGATAACTTGTGAGCAATGAAAGAGCATATTTGGCTAAGGAAATTCTGAAGCAAAATGAGTAAATGTGTCACATTCCTTCTCTTGAATGCTTATAATAAAATGTGAGAAGAGAAAAACAATTTTAAAAATAATACTTTTCATGAAAGAGAAAATGGAAATTAAAGATTTGGAAAATTCTCAGCCTATCCAAATTGGAAGAAAAACAAAATGAGAAAGCTGTTCCAGAGAGAAAACCAAGGATCTGGCCAAATGCTTTTTTGATAGATTTGTTGTTGGGTGCTATTGAGTCAGATCCAAATTATAGTGACCCTGTGTACAACAGAACAAAACACTATCCAACACTGTGCCATGTACATGATCTTTTTATGTTTGAGCTCATTATTGAATTCCCTATATTGCTTATCATTTTGAGCAAATGGTGGTCCCAGGGGCTTTATTCCATTCCCTTCATCAAGGGTGACTGTATTTTGCAGAGGCAACTCTTCCCCAGTTGTATCTTGAATGTCTTCCAGCCTGGCAGGCTCATTCACCAGCATTGTATTTGGCAGTGCTTCTATTCATAGGGTTTTAAATGGTTAGTTGTCTTGGGAGTGGGTTGCCAGGTTCTTCTCCCTAGTCTATCTTAGTGTGAAAGCTCAGTTGAAACCTATCCACCATAGGTCTGAAATACTCGTGGCCAAGTTCACAGATATTAATTAACAATGATTCATGAGGATGAATCATTACTTAAGTCTCCATCCATATCGGACTTTGAACATATTTAGGTAAGAATTTGAGCTTAAACTTTATAGTTAGTACTGCAGTGAATTAAGGCTTTGGGGATTTTCAGAATAGAATACAAGTACTTTTACTGTGAGAATAATGAAATTTGAAAGACTGAGGTTGGCTATTATGATCTGAACATTTGTGTTCCCTCAAAACTCATATGTTGAAATATAATCTCCAACATGATATTAGGAGATGGGACAATTAAGAGGTAGAAACTTTGAGAAGTGACTACATCATTAGGAGAGAGTGCTCATGAACAGTATCACAGTCTTTATTTAAAAAAGATGTCAGAAAGCTGCCTTGCCCTTTCCTCCATCTGAGAACATGCAAGAAATCATTATCTCTGAAACCAAAAGCAGGTCCTCATTGGACAAAAAAATCTACATTGCCTTGATCCTGGGCTTCCCAGCTTCTAGAACTCTGAGAAATAAACTTGTACTGTTTATAAGCCAACAAATGAACAATATTTTGTTATGGCAGTGCAGATGGACTAAGGCAGCAGGACTTGTAGAGAATCAGGAGTTTCTAGCAACAAATAACTCAGCACAGATAAATCCCAGGTGATGAGAGTGAGTTCAGTGAAGGAGGAAGAAAGCAGTGGGTGCAGAGCCCAGGTGGAGTCATGAGCCTTGGCTAAATAGCAAGAGGACCAACATACCTTCCATTTTCATCTGAGCAGTGACTGCCTGAATTCATGGGGCTGACTGGAGTTGACAGATTGAAGAAATAGCATTTCTTCTAATGGTTTCATTGGAATGTAGGAGATGAACTTGTTTATTGAGAGTCAGAAGCTGGCAGAGTCAAAAAATAGAAGTGATGAGGCCGAATACTGCATGTGCACTCTGAAGTTCTGGGTTCAAATTCCCCACTTTGATGATTTTCTTACAGTACCCAAGATGTCTGCTTTTAGTTACTAAACTGGGTTCATATCTCCCAATTTAGAGGGTTGTCATGGCAACAGCTAATCCAGAGCCCACCACATAGAGGCATTCCAAAAATTATAGTTAAATCTGAGTCTACTTTGCCCTCCACCTCACCCTTTTAGCTTATTGAATTAAAAGTCAGTAATGAGCTGTTTCAAAGCTTTCTGCAACAGTCATTGTAAGGATAAAAGAGAAAAGAAAGAAAAAACCTTTGGTAAGTAGACTGCACTATTCTCTGTGGAGAGGAAGGGCTTTGTGACTTAGCACCCACCGTGCCTGGGGCCATTAATGAAGCCTGGCTCCTTTTTCTCCTCATTGCAGCCATTCAAAAGGAAAAAGTTCTTCTTGGCAAGGAAGTGCTATTTTCAGAGACAAGATTAGGCTCATTTTGGGCAGAAGCCGTGCTTCCTCAGTACTGCCACCTCTAAAGATTAGGTTAAAAGGTAAGAAGGAATGACTCAGAATAATTGCATTGCTTTACTCTGAACTTTAAGATCCTCTAGTGGAGGAGTTTTACAAGCAGTGATAGATAATCATGGGGAAAGGAAAAGCAGAAACTCAGGGGAAAAGAATTGCAATGCCTGAATGAATTTCTATGAAAGGAAGCTTGGCCAGCCTTGTTATTTTTTTCCTACCTCCCCCAATTTCACAGGAATATTTTGAATATATTCCCAGTTTCTTAAAACAGACTTTTCCTTGTCCAGTTTTGCTATATAATTGTATATACTCTATGAGGTAGATTTTAGAAATCCCATTCTTAGATGAGGTATATGAAAGGAAAGCTTTATATACATATGTTAAGGTCAACTGTTATTTTATAATTGGGAAAAATACATCCCATAATGATGTCACAGAGCTAGAATCTACTATCTTATCTTTTAACACTAATCAACGCAGCTATTGAAAAATATTTATCTCTTAGTGAGTTTTTAGCTTGATGCTGAGCTATTTAAGAAATGCAGAAGAAATAAAGGAAGACAATCCATAGACTTAAGAATTTACAATCCATTTGAATAGAAAATGCACAGTTAAACTATGTAGCTGACAATAAGGAATAATACATAATGATAAAGTTAAGTACTATGTGTGCTTATTATTTTCACTACTTTGTTTCTTCTTTCCTTGTCCATCCACCTATGCCACTCAGAGATCTGACTTTTTCTGACCTCCCATGTCTGATCAATTGCCAAGTTTTATAGGTTTTGTCCATAGACACATATGAAATACATTCACTTTTATCTTGTCTATACTTCCAGCATCCTGTTGAGGCCACCATCCTCTCTTACCTGGAATACTTATAAAGTTTCATAACTTATTTCTTAAGTTCTAGCCATACCATTTGCCAATCCATTCTATAAAACAAGCCAAATGATCTTTCTAAATACTAACTAGAACAGAGTCCTCAATTTCACACTCACTGCCCTCCATGATTTACCTTTTTCTCCTCATGCTTTTTTAAATTATCCTATTTAAATCATTCCTGGCTTTACCTCTTGTCTTAGGATGGAGCTTGGAACCTTCTTCATGACTTTAAGATATTTGCTGCTCTGGCCCTTATTTGACTCACAGAACTTTTCTTTGGCTTCCTTCCAAAAGAACATACAACATAGGGCCACTGACTTCCTTTGTGCTTCTCCTCTACTCACTCCTGTTCCTTGCCTCCACTTTAATTCACTTGTTATGTCCATCTTTGAAAAGTTGTTTACTGTTACTTGTATTTCTATTATATCGCACTTGCCATAAAAATCATCTGTGTATGGCAGTTGTTTATTCTTTTTATTTCTGGTCCTCATCTGTTCTCTTCAATAGAAACAGTGCTCAGTTGCACTTAGTCATTATTTTATCATATGAGCTTATATCAGTGTATGTTAAGCAAATGAATAAACATGGAATTGAGTAAAAGAAAAGATAAATTTTTATGAGAGAAGAGTAGCTGATCTACAAACCATCAGGAAATGTTTGAGGTTGGCTGTGTTTGGAGAGATCCACAGAAAGCACTTCATACTGAGAAGTCACATGAGAACAAAGAAATATAAATGTGAAAATGGAATGGCCACTTGTTTGAGATAAACAAAGAGGTAAATGTTGGAAACATTGAGGAATTAACCTAAGTGGGGAAGAAGGCACAGTTAAGAATGTAGAAAGCCTTTGTGACAGTAAAAAATTTTGTTTTGATGTGGTGATAAACATGGGATATTTCAAATACTTGACATAGCCTGTAGACCCTGACAAAGGAAAGTTAGGGTAAAACAAGCTAGAGCACTACTCTTTTCCTTATTTGAATTCTAGAGCAGTAAGAACTCCTCTTTATACAATGTTTGATTTATAAAGGGACTTCTAAAAATTATTTTGATTGGCAGGCACAATCTCAAAAAAGCACAAATTTACAGGTTCTATAGTTGGAGGCTAAGCCTAAACCAATGTGCTCCTGTGTGTCAGCTGTTTAGGATTAATGAAATTAGTTAAACTTTCTAAACCTCAGTTTTATTCTCTGAGGATGGGGATAAAATAACCTACGTCATAAGGCTGTCAGTAGGAAGAAGTAATATAATTCACGTGCTTGTCTCATAGTAAGCATTCATTGAAAGAATCCTATTATTTCCACACTACCATTTTGTATTTCATGCATATTATCTTACTTCTTTTTATTATTTTGTATTTACAGTTTCTATTCTAAGGTAGAAAGGTTGAGTGTGAGTTATGTACCTTTGTTAAATTAGTTTTCTGATTGTGGCTTTTGATTAAATGTCTTGTAAGATTCAAAGAAGAAATAAATAATTGTGCAGACAAGATGTTATACCACAAAAGAACTACAGAACATGAGCGGAGGGAATTTTACCATTTGTGTCACTGTCTAATTCACCTGAAGGGCTGTGAGACATTCAGTAGAACTTGCCATTGTGTGAATTAGTAAGTGAATTAACTCATTTGATCAAATATGCAAAGATGATAAATCACTACATGTTCTGTATTCATGTATGACATATATATTATTCACATATCACACAATAACATTGATGATGGCAGCTTCACATACAGAGATTGTTTACAGCTCAAAGTTAGGCTTGTCTGGGGCATCATACAGATGGATCAAGAGAAACGTGCTCTGGGATATGACATTGTGGAACTAGTTTTGTGGTGAAGAAGAGAAGGCTGGGACCCAGAAAAACAAGTTAAGTAGAAGGAATTGAAGAGATTGACTCTGAAAGATGTTGGTTTTCCCAAGTTGATGATCTCTAAGTATGTACATAGCTTAGCCTCAGGACAGTGAACTTCATTATAAGGAACATAATGAATGTACAGAGCTCAGTTCATGACACTGATGTTTATTGTGATTCATCAGAATAATATTTTGTTGGAGAGTAATGCATGCATGGACGATCCCCAGCTGATGGCTAGAGCTAGGATGAGAGCATTTACCTCATAGGTGGTGGATAGGGAAATAGGATCCCATGTACATTGAACTATAGAAAAATGTGATTGTTTTTTCTAGACAGAATGGAATAGAAGAGAGAAGCATAAGGATTAATTATGATTTGATGGTGGGTTAGAATATAGTTCAAAAGAATGCCCTCCAAGAATCTAAAGTTTGTCTTTATGTCATCAGATATTTCAAATATTTGGTAGTACAACTACCAAGGGCCATCTTAAGTGAGGAATTGCTTACTTATTAATTCCTAACTGAAAAACTTCTCATCTTTACAAAAACTGGTTCCCATGACAGGGCATGGATCTACTTTTGTACATGTGGGAAATCTCAACTTTGGGAAGCTAAAGGTGACCAAACTAAGAGAAACAAAAGAGTGGCTGGAAACTTCCATTTTCTAATTTAGCAGTCAGAGCTTTATTCCATAAAATACCATCAAGTTGTTCACTGAGGAGAGAATGATGAGAGTGATGCTATCCACTTACTAGTACTTTGAATACTGAGAATATTTTTGGTAACTCCATTATTTTGCTGCAAATGTGTATGATAGTATGGTAGTTTGAAAATGAAATGCCAGTTTCAGCTGTTTCTGGTTGAGTTATATTTTTATGCCCAGAGAGTTCTTGGGTACCTTATTTTAGTTATTTCCTATGTGAAGACTTCATGTGTGAGGTTTTAGAAAAGGAAGATCAGGAAAACAAAACATGTTTTTGTTTGTTTCATTTGGAAATTAATGAACATGCTTTTAGAATGCTAAAGAGTGTTATAAAAACCTAAGCATTATTTTCCATTAGAGTAGCCATGCGGCTTTTGATTTTTTTCCCCACTGGTGATGTGTTTTTCAAAGTATTTTCATATAGGTGGATTATCCAAATATGTTCCTGAATAGTTGATTAGTCTGTACTTCCACTATTTATGGGAGGATGCATTGTACTTCCACTATTTATGGGAGGATGCATAATCTGAATCCTCTTTGTACTAAATGGTTTAACACAGCATTGACAATTAAAATATAATGCCATTCACCTGGGAAAACTAATAAGTGACCATAATGATTCTATGTCAGTAAAATGAATTTTGATACAATCATGGGAAAGTATCTTTAATGATCATCTATTTTTCTTAAAGGCCAAGACAATGAACTAAGATGAAATTTTTTATTTTTTTCTTATATTTAACTTAACTTTCGTTTGGAGAAAAGGTGCAAATCATGACCATGCTGCTTTAGAAATTTAAGTATATATCCTTATAAAACAGAAAATAAACAAAAAGCCTCTAAGAAGCATGCTATATTCTTTGGGCCAAATATATCCTTACAAGTCTACGGTGATTACTTTTCCTCTAACAGCAAAGGATTCTTTGTTCTAGAAAATAAAATAAGTGACTGAAAATCTTTTTATGTTGTTTTAAAATAAAAATGCAGCTTCGAACTCTTAAAAAAAACTTGCTTTTCAATAATCCCTACTTTCAAAGAATAGGGGCTGGGACTGGCTGAGAGGGAGAGAGAAAGGGATTATAAAGGCTCCACACTACCTGTCTCTTGGCACATCTACAGTTGAATACTTTAGCTTTCCTGCCAGGATAGTTAAGTTAACACTTAATTAGTATGTGTACCAAACAAAACATGCTTCTGGGCAGCACAGTTTTTTATTATTATTTATCTCTACCAACCCACAAATAAACACACTAGTTTCTCCCCAAAATACTCAAGGAAAACACTGTGTTTGCCTCGGGTAGAGGCCAGATGCCTTGACTTCCAGCTTCCTTCCATCAAAGCAGTGCATTTTGGAAATTAAAATCTACAGCAATAATGAAACATATTAAAATGCATGCAAAGTCTTGAGGGCTTATAATATGCTAAAAACTGGCAATGCATGTTTACATCCATATATCAACTTGGATGTGCTGAAAAGATTTAAAGTGTAAAATATGCAAATATGTGTCATATTGTCACACTTGGTCTCTCTAATGGAACTCCCTTTCATCTCAAGTCGTCTTAATTTCATGAATATTACATGGCCCTCACACCTTTTACTCCTGCTGTTGCTAGGCTGAGAAGATTATGAAAATATGTTAATAGTAACTTTCATCAAATAAAAGTTGCAATATTCCAAATAAAGCATTTTTCTCCTCTTAAAATACAAATGGTAAAGGGTTTTATGCTGTTTTGTTTCCCTGTGGGAGACCAGATAACTATAGGCCAATTAAATTAATGAGCAAAGACCATGCGAATGGCAATATTTGCACATAATTCTGGCTGGCTGCACATATAGACAGGTAGATAGTGGTATTTAAAATATCATTCAGGAACAAAAATATTACTACTTCTGGGGTAGCAAGGGTATAATGAAATGATTTCTAAATTAGGCTGATCTACACAAAAGTCTATGAACTTTTGTTTAATTGTTAAAAAAAAGTATGGAAGGAGATAAAAGGGAAAGTTTGAGGATATTACCTTCATTTATGAAGAAGAAAAGCAGAGATAAGATAGGGATCTCAGGTAACCATAATAAAAAGTGGATACACTTTTCCTGTCTTGGACACATCGCCCTGAAACCTTCAGAATGACATCCTTGTTCTTTCATCCTTACATCTGCTGAAGGGCTCATTTTGACTTGCCTTACTGACAACTAATGATTGGAGGATGGCAAAAGCAATGAGAATTATTCTATTCTGGACCATTCTATTTGCACAAACGGGGAAGAACTTAGTGTCTATGTAGAAATGATAAGAATCTTGGAGTGAGTAGCAACCTGGATTCGGTAATAGGAAAAAAAAAGAAAAAAAAAGGATATTAGTGAGAATTTTTTTTTTAGAGGAACACTGAACTTAATAAGTTTGGAGAAAAGATCATTGTTAATCCATGGACAGATATTCTATAAATGGCTAATGGTGAGAAACTAAAAAAGCGATATCCAGACAAGATCTATATCAACAGTTGAAAAGAAGAAGTTAAATAAGACTCAATAGGAGACAGGTTTGTAGCCCAGGAAATTTCTTCTGGACTTTTGACTCATGAAATTATTTTCAGCTAGACATGCTTCTATACACCAGTAATACCAGTACTCAGGAGGCAGGGTCAGGAAGATGGCAATTTCAAGGCCAGCTTCTGCCCTGTCTCATGTGAGGTGCCTTGGCCCAAGTCTTTAATCCCAGTGACTCAGGAGGGTGAAGCAGAAGTCTCTTAAGTTTCAGGCCATAGGCAGCCTACACAATTTAGTGAGATCTTATCTCAGAATAAAAACTGGGACTGGGAGTTGTGGCTCAGAGGTGGAGCATACACATTGGGTTCAGTCCCCCAGTACCAAAGGGAAAAGAAAGAATGAAAGAGGGAGAGAGAGAGAGAGAGAGAGAGAGGGAGAGAGAGAGAGAGAGAGAGAGAGAGAGAGAGAGAGGAAAAAGAAGAAAGAAAGAAAGAAAGAAAGAAAGAAAGAAAGAAAGAAAGGAAGGAAGGAAGGAAGGGAGGAAAGAAAGAAAGGAAAGAAGGAAGAAAGAATGGTAGGTCTTTGTCTTAAAGAAAAAATGCACAGATGATGATGAAAGGTAAGATAGATACTCAACTAAAAGTGATACAAACAAGGTGTCTACAATTTGAGAAGCTCTTGGTAAAGAAGTCTACAACACAAAGTGTACTGTGTTCCCAAGGTGGAAAGGATATTTGAAACTATGTTCAAATAGAAAACCAAGGGGAGAGTAGGCTATAGCTGAAGACCGACTGGCATAACACTAACAGATGACTGGGAAAACAGAAGTCCATAACGTTTCCCCCTGAATTATTGGTACTATTGTTTCAGCTGTTTTCATTTCATTTTATTTTGTATTGTTGCTGTTCCTCTAAATAGTTTTAAGATTAGAATTCTTAGACAAAAAATTTAAAAAAGGAAAACACTCAAGTGACCATGTAAAACCAAGTGAAAAAAGCCTTTATGTACTTTTATTTAGTTTTATTGTATTTGCCAAGCATTTCTTTCTTTTTTTTTAAAGTAATATACAACCTTAGTTAGATATTTAGTTATTTTCTCAATTGAGAGAGAGAAAATAGCATTCAGTATATTTCTTTCTAGCCTGTAGCCCTACCATCCTGGCATCTGATCCTGTCAGATCTTAGAAGCTAGGCAGTTTTGGGCCTGGCTAGTACTTGGATGAGAGACTGCCAGGGAATACTGGAGGCTGGAAGCTTGAGAGAAGGACCTGGCAGCCCACTCCCAAAAAATAACCAGCCATTGAAAACCCGATGAATAGCAGAGAGGCACTGACATAGTGCCGGTCATAGCACAGTGTTGGGGAGTGTTTCACCTCTTGTATATATGGGAGTAGGCTGTGAGTGGGACCAGACTCCACCACACCTAACAAAAACAGTGTATTTCTTTCTTCATCAAAGACAAGATGTGTTTTTCATGTATAATTTAGGTGATGCTTTTAAATAATTTTATATGCTTCATTGTAAAACATTTATATCATGAATAGCTTCCTATATCATTTAAGAATGCTTTATAAATCTCAATCAGTTGCTACATGTTTGATATTACATTTTCCATCAATATTGGATATTTAGTTTGTATTAAAATTTTGTCAAATAATCTAAAAGAAACAAACAATACTGTTTATGTACTTTTTCTATATTACTTTTTTAAATCCCTTATTGGCTGAAATGTATCAACTGAATCTTAAAAGAAGAGAACACAGGTGTATTTCCTGACTGGTAATACTAGGGTAGGTTATTGAAAATAAACTCCTACTGAAAACAAATGAAACAGCCTGGAAAAAATATTTTAACTGACATTAAAAACTCATTAAAAAGGATGTCCAGTGTGCAGTTAAAAATATCTCACTCAATATGCCAGGCACAGAAAGACTGGTACATCATGATCTCATTCATACAGAGAATATAAAAATGTTTATTTGATAGAAATTGAGAGTCATGGTTACTAGAGGCTGGAGAGAGTATTGAGAGGGAGGAATGGGGAAGGTTGTTCAGTGGGTGTGAGTTACATTTCGATAAGAACAAGAACTTCAGTGTGCTATTGTACAGTGGAGTGAATATAGATAATGAATAGTAATGTACCTTTTGAAATAATACATTTCAAAAAGTTAGAAGAGTATATTTTAAAAGTTTTCACCATAAAGAAATGGAAAATGCTTAAAGAAATAGACACGTTTAACTTGGTTTAAAATTATACTCTGTATACATATATTTATGTATCGTGTTACTTCATTAATATGTACAATGCTTTACGCTTTTGTGTATCAGTTTAAAAATAAAATTAAAGATTAATCACATAGTCACAAATGCAAGGCAACACAAACAAACAGAAAAACACAGAATGTGACAATATCATACTTTATTATTATTATTACTTTTTAATACTTAGGGCTTGAAGCACACTTGGCAAGCACTCTACCTCTGGGCTACACCCTTAATCCATTTTTTATGTTTTATTTTGAGTCAGGATCTCTCTAAGTTAAGCAGGTTGCCTCTGGCCTCAAAATTGTGAACCTCCTGCCTCCTCCTGTCACAATGCGCCACCCAGCCCAGCCATCAAACTCACACTTTAAATATTAGAAATGTCCAACATGAATTATAAAATGACTATGCATGCTGTTTGAAAAAATAAACAGCAAGCTGACAATATCTGTAGGGCAAAAGAAAATACATGAATATAGATGAGAAAAGAACAAACTAGGACTACAGAAATATAAAATACAATAAAATAAATTTCACAAACACAGTAAAAAGGTTTAACAGGACAATTGACACAGAGGAAGTGAGAATTAGCATACCAGAAGATAGATAAGAAGACATTGTTCAAAATAAAGCACAAGGAGAAACTAAACATAAAATGAATGAGAGAGAGGATAGTTTTAGGGAATAGAATGAGTCAGAGAAGAATGATGGAGAGGGGACTGAGCAGAGGTAATATGCACAAATATGATGACTGTGAATTTTTCAGATGTGATAATGAACCATTCCACAGGTTCTGCCCCAAGCAAGATAAATTAAATAGAAATGTATACCAAGACACATCACAGAGAAATTGTTGAAAATGAAAGTCATAGGAAATCAAAGTCAGAGAAAACACAGATTTCCTTTATAAAGTATAAGAGTAACCATTGGCTTCAAGAATACAACAATGAATGCCAAAAACAGTGGAATGGTACCTTCAAAATGCCAAAAGGGATCAACTGTGCCTTGATTCTATGCACTGAAAATGTATGTAAAGGCCAATGCAAAATTCATGGCATTTTACAACAAAAGATGAGAGAATAAAACACCAGACATCTTTATTAAAGTGTGCATTCCAGGCAAAAAGAATGTGATCATAAAATGTGATATTTTATCAGTCATAAAAATCACAATAAAAGTAATACAAATAGACAATGTAAACAGATATTGACTATCTAAGATGGTAGTAATAATGTCTAGTTTATTTTGTAAGAATAGATTAATAAGAGCTTGGGGTGTAGCTCAGTGGTAGAGTGCTTGCCTACATTGCATGAATCCCTGGGTAAAGTCAGGTGCTTTGATGCTTGCCTCTATTCCCAGCAACTCAGAAAGCTGAAGGAGGAGGGTCATGAGAGTGAGGACAAATGTAGCCTGTGCAACTTAGAGAGATTCTGTCTCAAAATAAAAATAAATAAATAAGAGCCTGAGGGTGCAGTTCAATAGTAGAGAACTTGCATAACATGCATGAGCGCCTGGGATCAGCCCCTAAGTAACACACACACCCACACACAAATAAATAAATAAAAATAACAGCAATAATAATATGGCAAATCATAATGAGACATAAATCTCATATAAGTTTTGTTGTTGTTGTTTTTAGGTGCTGTCGAGTCAGTATCCGACTCATAGCAACCTTCATAGGGTTTTCAATGGCGGACTGTTTTGGGATTGCCTTGGGAGTGGATTGCCAGGCCCGTCTCCCATTTTTGCGGTGCTGGTAATTGAACTTGGGACTTCAGAGACTGCAGCTCAGCTCTCTACCAACTGAGCTAAACCCCAGCCCCCATTTAAGTATAGAGGATTAATAATAATACAGAAAGAAGATAAAAGATTTGATTGATTTTATACTTAGTGAGTGATTTTTTCTTATTTTATCATAAAATAAAGTACATAAATATAGATGGAATAGATAAAATCCTGAAATAGGGTAATGGGTATAAAACTACATTGTATTAAATAAAAATAAACTCAATAATTCAAGTAATACTCATGTTCAGATCAAAACGAAAAAGTAAATATTATTTATAAGAGGCACATATAACAAATATAAGGAAAAGTTCAGATAAAACACTACTTGCCAGGAAAAATAGATTTTCCAGAAAAGTATATACTAGTTAAAAAGATAATATAATTTTGTTATTGTTGTTGCTGTTGTTATTGTTAGGTGCCTTCAAATCGGGTCTGACTCATAGTGACCTATGTACAAAACATTCCCTGGGTCTGTGCCTGCCTAGCACTATATCAGTACTTCTCTGCTATTTATAGTGTTTTCAACAGCTAATTATTTTGGGAGTGGGCTGCCAGGTCCTTCTCCCAAGCCTAAAGCACCTGGTATTCCCAGGTGGTTTCCCATCCAAGGACTAACCAGGCCAACCCCATTTAACTTTCACAATAAAAAGGGGAACAGATGCCAGGGTGTTATGACTGTAAACATAATATAACTAGTATAAAACTATTTAAAAATTTTTAAATTACCAAGAAGATATGTTGTTGTTAGGTGCCCTCAACTCCTGTTTGACTCATAGCAACCCTCATAGTTTTGAATGGCTTCTTGTTTTGGGATTGTTCTGGGAATGGGCTGCCACATCCTTCTTCCATTTTTCTGGAGCTGGTGATTGAAACCAGGGGCTCAGACAGTGCACAGTGGCACTCTACCAACTGAGCTAAACCCCAGCCCACGAAGAAGGTATAAACATATTTATATTATTAAAATACAATCTCAAATGTGTAGACCAAAGGTTACTGATTTAATAAAATAGACAATTTACAACCATTGTGAAATATACATATCCTAGCAATTGCTACAGAAATTCAAGAAACTGGTAAGGAAAAACAGTTGATCCAATATATAAGAAATCATTCCAAGTGGTGAATGGCAGATTTATTTTAAACACCAAAAGATTATTTACAGAAATTAGTGGCACACTGAGTTATAAAATAAACCTTAGTAAATTTCAAGGGATTTATATCATATAGAAAATTTTTATTACTCTACAAATATGATAGTTAGGCAAACAGTGTATTCTCAAATATTTTGAAATTAGGATATATTTCTGTACACCTCATGGGTTATAAAATGAAAGTAGAAGTTAGAAAATAATGTTGACTAAATGATAATGTGGGAGAAGGACCTGGCAATCCACTCCCAAGGCAATCCCGAAATAGTCAGCCATTGAAAACCCTATGAGGGTCGCTATGAGTCGGAGACCGACTCGATGGCACCTAACAACAACAACAACAAATGATAATGAATATACCAACAATTGTAGGTCACAGCCAATACAGTTCTCAGATGGATATTTATTTACATAGTATTAAAAATGTCTATATTTATATCTGTGTATCTAGAATACATATGCATATTTGAGAAAAAGCTGAAAATTAATGAGCTTTCTAGCTTCTAAGAAACTACTAAAATAGCAGCAAAAATAAATTATTATATGAAAGAAGCTATGATAGCCTAGTACCAAGTAGGTATCCTGTAATCCCAGGGATTCAGGAGGCTGAGGCAGAAGAACTGTGAGTTTGAGGCCTGAAGCAGCCTGTGCAACCCAGTGAGATCCTGTCTTAAAACAAAACACTACAAAAAAGTCCTGGGGGTGCAGGTCTGTGGCAGACCACTAGCCTAGAATGTGGGATGTCATGGGTTCAGAAACCAATTAGCCACCAAGAAGAAATTATACAATAATAGTAATTGATTTAAAAACAAAATGTTATCTTTTTATATAAAAACAAACACATAACACATTTATTTAATAATGGCACCAGTCAGTTCTTTAAAAACTCTGATGTAGCTGGTAAAACTCTGGCAAGATTATTCAAGGACATAAAAGGAAATAAAAAGTACAGATTAAAAAAATCATAGGAATGGAAAAGGACATCAAAGATTCTTTAGACGTTAATGTATGGATATATTAAACAGCTATATTCCTATTCATTTGAAAATAGACAGTATGGACTGATAGCTGCAAAGACACAATTTATCAAAGCAAAATAGAAAAATACATTACTAATGTTTACAGAGATATGACCAAGAAAATGACTTGAACCTGTAATAAAAAATTTCTACAAAAATATTCAGAGGCTGAAATGGATTCACAAATAGATTTAAAAACACTCCAAGCAGAAATATCCTAATCTTCCAATAATTCTTCCAAAAATATAGAAAAAAATAGAATACTTTCCATCAAATTGTATGTTTTGGCTAGCAAAACTTTTATACCAAGATCTAAACAGATGAATGAGAAAGAGTAGCAGGCAAATACAAGTTGAAAAAAGCAGAAAAAAAAAATGTAACAATATTATATGAGTTCCATAATCTGTAAAAATGATAAGTTGTCATGATAATTTTGTATTAGCTCTAAGAAAGATTAGTTTACATTAAAAATTACATTTACAGCATTAATTTACATTCATAACAAAATCTTTCCATGCAATCATGACATTCAGCGATTAAAGAAGGAGCATTATAGTTTTCATTTAGAGAAAATATTTTTAACAAAAAATTTCAGAAATATCCACTGATTAAATGCTCAAAATTATAAAGTTAGTGTTCTTGAAAATATTTATGCATTTCCATGTAACCCAAAATAAGTCAGATATTTAATGCTCCATCATGAATGTTTTCCCTGTGTTGCTGGGAATAATACAAGGACATTTGCTTTTACTAAAGCAATTCAGAATTGTATTGGAGTTCTCAGGCAGTGAAATAAGGCAAGATCAAAGAGTAACAAACTGATACTGTCACAAAACAACAAGAAAATTAAATTCTGAATTCCTATAAAACATCGGATTATTTCTTGTGCATGCTGCCTCTCTATCTCAGGTAAAACTTAATTGTTAGATGCAGATTAAAGTAGGATCTCTCATCACTAGATTTTTGGGAGAGAAAAACAGAGAAAATGTTACAAGCACATGACGCCCCTTAAACCTTCTGTTCAGAATTGGTACAATCACTTTTCTCACATTTCATATGGCAGTCTTCACATTGATTGGAGAGTGAAATACGACAGTCTCATGAGAAGGAACAACACATTTTCAACTTTAGTGTGATCTACCACAGTTCATAAAGTTACATTTGCTATTAATTAGTACAAATCAAGTTGGATTTCTTTTTTATGCACCAACTCTCTCTCTTCTTTTCCACCAGTTATTTTAAAGAGAAAGAGACAAATAGACAATTTTTTTTGTCTCTCTTTCCCAAGCAAGTCCTCAGAGAAACTTTATTTTCCTCTTAGTTTCTTTAAACTTAGTTTCTTTAAATGTATGACTTTCCCTGACTTGATAATTTCCTTGTCCATAATTATCTGTGGCTTCTATATTTATGACCTAAATATAGATGTGTTGCTTCACACTAGTAGATGGACTCAGTTCCAATTACAACTGTGACTGCTGGCGAGGAGCCAAATGGCTGGATGCTAGGCCTCTCTGCATCTTCAACATTTAGAACCAGTATCAAATTTAAACCATGGACAGTTCCATGCCTTAAATATGCCCAAAGTACCTGCAGAACTGAAAGATCTGACCCTTAAGCAGGGTCATATTGTGATGGTGGGGCAGACTTTTCACTTACGTACTCACACACTTTTTTAAAGTGTTCTGTTCATTGTCCGAAGATCATCTTTTTTTTTTTTCAGTACAGAGAGGCCAAACCCAAGGCCCCACACATGCTAAGCAAGTACTGTATAACTGAGCTGCACCCCTAAATATGTTATCATTTTTATTTTAAGACTCTATCTTGCTAACTTGTGCAGACTACCTCTGGCCTTCAAATTCATGATCCTCCTGCCCTAGCTTCCAACGTCATTGCGATTATAGGCTTATGCTTCTGGCACTAGCTCCTAAAGCTCGTCTCTTTGTAACTGTTCAGATTTATTACAAATGGAGCAACAAAGCTTGTTAGGTCATGGAACCTTTGATTATAATTCAGTAAAACAACCTAAATTCATTTTTGTGAGATGTATCATTTCTTGTTGCATTTATTTTCTTTCTATGTGTCTGTCTTTCTGCCTGCTTCCCTGCCATGTCTTTGTATCTTTTCTTTCTTTCTCTCTCTCTCTCCCTCTCTCTCCCTCCCTCCTTCCCTCTCTCTTCTTTTCATTTTGGTGATAATTCATGTTAGGGCAAAGGTCAAGCTTTGGTCACTGGTTGGAAAATTCTCCATGTTTTGTCTTCTGACACTGAACTTTTTAATTTCTGCCAGAAACAAATGAGAAAGATTCTAGTAAATCAGACCAGACAAATGAATAGTGAGAAATGCACCAAATGTACAAAGTGTCAGCAGAAAAAGCAGATTGTAGGTTTTCTTTCTTTAATTTTCTTTACTTATAAATGGAGGGTTACGGAGTAATAAGACTTTTGCTATTTCCATTATGCAACAATTATATCACTTTTGGTTACACTTTCATCAACTTACATACTTTACAAAACCATTTGACTAATATTTAATAAAATCATATGCATTCATGAGTCATACTGTCATTGATTTTCCTTTCTTTCCTTCGCCGTATTTTTCCTGTGTATTCATATAGCTGCATCATATATTTTGGGATTTTCCTTGTCCTCTTTCCCACCTTTTCTCTCTATTTTATTCCCCCATTCCTTGCTTCCCCTACCTTACTCCCACTGATCCTCTCCCCTCTTCTTTCTACTCTACTTATATTTTCATTTAAGTATTATTGTTCATTTTTAAATATCTACATATGTATAGGTTTTTTCTTCCTCTCAGTTAGATTTAGCTCCCACGTATAAGTGAGAACATATCATATTTCTCTTTTTGTGACTGTGTTCCTTCCCTTAAATTGATGTTCTCTAGTTCCATCCATTTTGCTGCAGATGACCTAATTTCATTCTTCTTTCTGGCTGAGTAATATTCCATTGTGTATATATAAAATAATTTCTCAATCCACTCCTCTGTTGTTGGACAGCTTGGTTAATTCCATACCCTTGAGATTCTGAAGAGTTTGCATTAAATATGGAAGTGCAGGTGTCCCTGTGGTATGATGACTTTTCTTTTGGGTATATTCCCAGGAGTGGTATATACAGTTCTATTCTTAGTTTTCTAAGGTACCTCACTATTGATTTCCAGGGTTGTTGAACTAATTTACACCCCCACTGGCAGTGTAGGAGGGTTCTTTTTCTCTGCATCCTTGGCAGCATTTGTTATTATTTAGTTGGTTAATCTTGGACCTTCTTTCTGGTGTGAGATAGAATTTCAGTATTGTTTTGATTTACATTTCCCCAGTGGCTTGGTTTTCAAGTTTATTTCCCTCCTGCATAATCCAATTCCAAAATGTGCAAATAAGAATTATGCCCCCAGTGAAGAGATTTGCCACTGACAATGAGTGAAGAGCAAAAATTGACCAATTAAATGAATATGTCACTATTGCGAGAAAAAGAAAGAAAGAAAGAATTGTTGTTAATAGTTGGGAGTTTCATTTGAGTTTTACCAATCTGTGGGTCATTATCTTTTCTACTGTATAGATTAAGATGAATAATTCATTTGACTGTTGGTTGATATAAGCAATATGAAAGAAAAAGTAGGCTTCTGATTATTCATAATTTTTACAAACCTAGAATGCCAGGCAGACAGTTACATCCATATGTAATCTTCAAAGAAAATCATGTGAATGGGCTTTTGGAATTCTCTTTCCCACAACGGTATCTACATATCACAACACAGGAAGTTTGACCTAATAAGTATTTATTAATTATGTTTATTTTGTGTTGCTTTAACAAATAATGTGAAGCTGTACATTTTATAAAGAAAGGGGTTTTATTAGGTCACAGTGCTATAAGTTTCAAGAGTATGCCACTGAGGTCTGCTTGGCTTTGGTGTAGAATCCATGATGGATGGCATAGCAATGTCTAGAGTAAAAGCAGAAGAGAAAGACAAGAGGTCGTATAGAGAGACACAAGAAACCAAAACTGGAGAGTGTCCAGACTTGTTCTTTTTATAAAGATCTGTTCTCACAGGAACTTGTCCACTCCTTCCAGACATGGCAGATTCCTATAAGCAGCATTAATCCATTCATAAGGATGAAGTCCCTATGGTCTAATTATCTTCCAGAAGGATCCACATCTTAATAGTTCTACAACTCCATGCAATTACACAAAAAGAACTGCTGGGGCAGTGAGGAACAACCTTATAGCATGTGAGCATTTGGGAGAAAAAAACATAGCCAAAGCATAGCACAAATGTATATAATTGTCTGTTTGATAAAGAATTAGATTGTTCCAGTCCTTCTGACCACCATGATGCAATGTAGATGCACACCCTTAACAGAGCATGTAGATGCCAGTACCAGGTTCCTGGACCTCCAAAACAGTGAGTCAAATAAACCTCTTTTCTTTGTACTCAGTCACAAATATTTTGTTATAGCAATAGAAAATAGAAGATAATATCCTCTCCCTCTAGTTCTGCTTTCCCTCATTTAAAACAAAAAAATTTGACAGTGACTAGTTATAATTGAATGGTAATTTGAGCAGAATAATGAAGCAGTTCTTTGTAGCTATAGCATTCCTTACTATAGCTCTGGCTTCATTGTTGAAGTATTGTTTTCAAAAAAGAAAAACAGCCTAGCTGTTTGTTTGCTTTGGTGTATGAATGATAGAAAACTTCATACTTTATACATCAACCAGTATGCTAAAGACTTTAATTGGGGCTGATATATTTGCTTGTCTTGCTGACCCCTTGTTCTGAGAAGACACAATCTGTGATGTTGGCAATTCCAAAGAATCTTCAAGAATGAGTCATCTCAGAGCTAGGGTGTCCTGGCAAATCAGATTTAACCATCAGACAGCTGCAATGATAGAAGCTCCTCTTGACTCATTGCTGACTCCCTCCCCTGCTTGCCTTGGCAACTCCTTTCCTGGTCTATCAGAGCTTAGCTTTGCAGACCTGCTTCTAATATTTAACCAACATTTTCCCTGATGCATTTTCAGTAGGTTACATCCTGTTCTCTTCTTAGCAGTGTGAGTCACCCACACAGGCTTAAGAAGGTTCATCGCTCGTAAATAAGCCACAATCAGCATTGTTTCCAACTGACGCACTGCAGCTCATTCCTCCCCCACAGTGAAGAAAGTAACTTTGCAAAGGACAGAGTCACTCTTCTTTCTCCAACATGTCATTACTGAACAATCAGAGTAAGCTGGTGGTCAGTTCTGAGGTTTTGTGTTAACAATTCAGATGATTCATTTTAAATATCATCAGGACTCTCAGATAAGAATGCACAAGCAAACAAAAAGAGACTATGACCTATGTTGTTGTTATTAAGTGCCATCCAGTCAGTGTCCGACTTATAGAGTCCCTTATAGGATTTTCAATGACTGATTGTTTCGGGATTACCTCAGGAGTGGATTGCCACGTCCTTCTCCCATTTTTGGAGTGCTGGGAATCTAACTTGGGACTTCAGAGACTGAGGAATGGCACTTTATCAATTGAGCTAAATCCCAGCCCCTGGAAACTTATAAACGTGTCTAATTTTGTATTTTTAGACAATTAAAATGGATGTGTCTTTTCTAATCACTCCCTGTTCTCTAGTCAAAAAATACCTTGCAAATTCTGAGAATGTACAATTAAAATCAAGGTTTGAGCCCATGCTTCCCCCTTGCCGAATGTCAGAGACACTGGAGTAGGGCAGGCCTTTTATCAGGGTGACTCATAGTGGAGGCAGGAAGATCATGAGTTCCAGGCCAGAAGTAGTCTGCATAATGAGCCTGCAGCTTAAAATAAAAAATAAAAAATGGGCTGCAGTGCAACCCAGTGGTAAAGCACCGACAAAGTATGTGTAAACCCTGAACTCAGCTCCCAAATACAGCAAAAATAAATAAATAAATGAAAATAAAAAATAAAAATATAATTTAAAAAGACCATCGCCAAAGTTTCATGGCCAGAAGAACTAACCAGGGAAGCTGGTAGTTTCATTTCAGGCCACTGCTATCTGCTCTGACATATTTTAAAAGGCATGTATGCAAGTAGAGTTGCCAGGTAAATTATTTAATTTTATTTTTACTTGCTAAACATGAAAATAGTGGTTGAAGCCATAAGTTTCTTATTAAACTCAGGGAAAAGAGATGAAAGGAAAAAGTAATCTCATCTTAACCAGAGAAGAAACAATTGTGTGGAAAAAGATTTCCAGGGCGTCAAGCCCATGAAAAATTCGATTCAGGTTCAGATGTGGGTTCAATAAAACAAAATTTAGAAGACTCAGGTTCTGTTCAGATTTGGTTTGGGCTATACATAGATAACAGGACTTCAAACCAAACCCAAAACTAAACTCTGAGCCCCTTCCAGTTCAGGCATTTTTAAAAAGTTTTCTGAAACTGTACCTGAATCTGAACACAGAGAAAAATGGGTTGGGAGTTCAAATTTTAATGTTTGATTGTTTGTTTTGTGTATCACTAGCTATTTATACTTTTAAAAATGTATACTGAAAATATTATTCATTTATTTATCCATAGGATTAAGATGTTAAACCTGAACGAGAATGTAAGTCAAACCCTCTAAGTTTACCATGTTGAACCTGCACCCAAAATAGAACCCAACTTTCCTTGGTTTTGATGCCCTGGAAACTTCATAAACCAAATGTTTCCAAATTACTTATTTCTGCCCCATACAGGGTGACATTAGCCCCATCTGACTGATGAGTGGACAAAAAGGCTACATGATTTCACACAGGCTTGTGAGCAGTAGCATCAGGACTGCTGCTGATGACTGCTGCTGCAGAGAAAATATGTAGTCCACTCCACTGTACCTTCCTAAAATCAAATTCAAAGACTTTGGATGGGTCGAATCTGATTACCCCCCACCCCAGATGTCTGTCAACTTGCTGTGCTGTGGGGGCTTATATGTTGCTGTGATGCTGAAAGCTATGACACTGATATTTCAGATGCCAGCAGGGCCACCTATGGTGGACAGGTGTCAGCTGAACTAAGACAGCTGAGCTAAGACAGACTAAGGAGAAGAAGGCAGCCCACAGCTGAAACAATCAGCCATTGAAAATCCTATGAATAGCAGAGAAGCACTGTCAAATATAGTGCCTGAAAATGAGCCTGCCCCCCACTGGAAGCATTCAAAAAATGACTGGGGTAGAGTTACCTCCTCTAAGCAGAGTCAACCTTAATGATGGGAATGGAATAAAGCCCCTGGGACCTCCATCTGCTGGTATGGAAAGACTTAAAATGAGAAGAAACACAGGGGCTGCAACAGTGGCTCAAACATGAAAAGATGACATGCATGGCATACTGTTGGGGAGTGTTTCATTCAGTTGCACATATAGTCACTCTGAGTTGCACCCAACTCAATGGCACTGAACATCAACAATTAGCCTACCATCTAGAACTTCTCCATCTAGGAGAAGACTCCATATTTTTGGAGGAAAGTCAGTCCGATCTCATCATTGGATTTGGAGTCTGGATGGGATTTACTCAGTACAAGTTCCATTGTATGCCCTTATTGGCTTTCTGTATGAAGACATCCTATCACAGTGGCTGCAAGGAGCAGTTCAAAGGAGTGCTCAAGATGGAAGCCCCTCCAAAATGAACCTTCAGGTTGCTCTTAGCTAGAAATAAGAAATCCCTGGGGGCTATTTGTTTATATTGCATTTTTTCTTCCAAGTTTTTATCTAAACTTGCAAATCTATATCCTCCACTATACCTAGTACAGATGTGTGCCTAGTGGAGAGGGACAAAAATCATTAATCATTGTGTTTGAGTACCTCAATGTCATTTGTTACCTTGGTACTTACAAACTCATTATTTGCTCAGTTCTACTGTCTATGAAATGGGGATAACAATGACTGCTTCTCCTACCGTACTTAGCACCCAGGATAATTTCATAAAATAATAAACGTGAGTTTGCACTTCAGTGCAAAACAATGCATTGCCTACAGCACAACCTTCAGAGCTTTCTAAGCTTGCCGATTATTTTTTAGCTTTTTCATGTCATTGTAAATGGTAGGTAAGCATAAATTGATGAAATATCTCTTTCAATATTTTCCATTGACTTCACTCCTACTGGAGGAAGATTTTGCATCCATGCATGATTTAATATAGATTCATGCTTTGTTTGCCTTTTCTTTGAACAGGTCATAGCATCTGCCTGATTCTTTCATGTGAGAAATATCAAATACAGTATTTACTACATGTTATCTTTTGTATCTATAAGAGAATCATAGGTTTTTCTTTTCCTGAAAATTTTCCTTTAAAGTCTTATGAAATCTTATACCAGTATGCACACCTGGTTTGCCTATCAGAATTAGATAACCTTCCCTTCTATAAAACAGCATCTTGAGAGTGGTTTAAGCCTAAGTATATTTTAGCTCCCAGAGATAACTTCAGAAACGCAACAGAATTATAGCAATTGAAGTTTATTCTAATTGTATTTTTACTCTTTAATAGGTTGGTGTTTTACCTTTGTTTTTGATTCAGTATTGGTCAATAACTTATTCCACATTGCCAGCATTTGGGCATTTGGTATTATAGACTGACTATTTTATAATCTCTGTACAATGATAATTTGCAGAGATTTTTTTTTCTCCACTGCTTAAAAGACAACAGATACTCTGATGTATTAAATTTTTTTTGAATTCCAGTGAGGTTTCATGAGCTGACCATTTGACCATTTCTCGTCTCTGTCAGATGAGAGATAGATAATAGAAAATCTAGTTGTTTATTCTTTACTGTTTGTCTGTTTTTAATCCAAGCAACTAACAATTTTTCCACCAGGAAAACTATGAATCTTGAATGGGCTAATTAAATTTTGTGATTCTTTATTTACTCTCCACCTTACGCTGAAGTTCAGAATTGAAGTTCTCCTTTTGTGTGTATATATCTAGAAAAAGCTTTACCTCAGATTATATGAATATGTGATTTTTCAAACCTCCAGATGATATTGATAATATAAAGCTTTCTTAAGAAGCTTTTACTTTCTGGCTCAGAGAAATAAATAAAAACATATTAATTGTTGTTTTTGTTAGGTGATGTCAAGTCATGTCCAATTCATAGCAACCCTAGGTACAATAGAATAAATAAAACACTCCCCATCACCGTACCAGGTGCATGATCTTTTTACAGGTTTAAGCCCATTGTTGCAAACATTGTGTCAATGTGTGTATTTGAGGATCTTCCTTTTGTTTTTCTTTTTTTTTTTTTTTTGACCCACCACTCTTCCAAACTTGAAGTCTTTCTGTACAGATTGGTCCCTCCTGACAACAAATCCAAAATACATCAGATGCTGTCTAGCCATCCTTGTTTCCAAGGAGCACCCTGGTTGTACTTCTAGGAAGGATCTGTTGGTTCTTTTTGCAGTCCATGGCATACTCAATATTAACTTTCAGCACCATAATTCAAAAGCATCAATTCTCCTGTCTCCCTTTTTCAATGTCCAGGTTTCACAACCATATAGTAAATACCATGGCATGAGTCAGTTACACCTTCATCTTCAATGGGACATCTTTACTTTTTAACACTTTAAACAGGTCTTTTGCAATGCTTTTTCCAATGCAGTGAGACTTTTGACTCTTGACAGCTGCTTGCATGATTGTTGATTGCAAAACCAAGTAAAGTAAAATCTTGGACAATCTCAATCTTTTGCTTATTTATCATGAAGTTGCTTACTGACCCAGTTGTAAGGATTTTTGTTTTCTTGATATTGAGGCACAATCCATACTGAAGGCTTTGTTCTTTGATCTTCATCAGTAAATGTTTCAAATCCTCTTCAGTGTCAGCAAACAAAGACATGTCATCTGCATCCCCGAGTCCAGTCAGACTCATAGTGACCCTATGTACAACTGAATGAAACACTCCTCGTCACCGTTCCACGCCCGGCACTATGTCAGTGCTTCTCTGCTATTCTTAGGGTTTTCAATGACTGATTGTTTCAGGAGTGGGCTGCCAGGTCCTCTTCCCATTCTTGCAGTGCTGGGGATCAAATCCAGGGCCTGAAAGAGTACAGAGCAACACTGTATCAACTGAACTAACCCCCTTATTCATGATCACTGTAAATCAGCTACAAGTTGCCATTGTTTGATAAACACTTTGTAATTGTAATAATCTAATTTCTATTTTTCACAGTGAAATTGAAGTTACTATAGTTAAAAATTGTAGGGAAAAATTGACAGGAAATTGGCAAAAACTCCCAAACTGGGAAACCGGCTTTTGAATATCTGGTTTGTAAATCAGAATTCTAGGGGAAAATGAAAGTAACTTGGTTGCACATTTGTACAAAACCCTTCCTGATTGGGCAATTGGACTGAAAGCTGATTGGCTCAGGCCATTCCGTGGGCGAGCTATATAAGGAGCTGAGCCATGGTAGCACGATCCTTTTTTCGCCTTTTTGCTGGGACCACCAATGAGGAAACAGCTCTTCCCTGGACCTTCATCGCAACCATCAACAAGGAAAGAACCTGCTCTCCATCTGATCACCAACGAAGCAACATCTGTGTCCTTGTAACCACTGAGACCACCAACATGGATGTTTGTGCCTGGAAGGCAAAAGCGCCTGAGGCTTTTCCTTTCTCCCGTCTCCACTGGCGTCCCGAGGGCCACAGGAGTCTGTGCCCCTCACCCAAGGATGAATTGTGTTTAGTATCTATGTGAAGGGCGGTGCCACCCGTCCAAACCTCCAGGCCTGACTGGGAGGCGCGTGCCCCACAAAAAATCATAGTGACTTAAATGAGTGAGAATTTACTTGAAGCAATAGTGGCAATGAAGTACAGCTTTGTGCATGAAGTGATAAGACATGTTTTTTGTTTTGTTTTGTTTTTAGTAAGAGAAAAAGAATATTTTTGTACATAAAGTGACTGTTCCTGAATGAAAAAGAGGGGTAGAAGTACAAAACTTGAATGGATTTGCAAAGTTGCAGAAGATTTCATGGAAAAGGAAATTTGGTTGCTTTCAATTACAATGTATGTACACAGTGAGTGTGAAAAATCTACGAAATATGTTAAAAATCCTAGCAAAGTTTGCTCAATTTTATGGGCTTGTACTGTTCATTTAGTTTATTTCTCTGAACTACAATATGTAATTCTGTGTAATCTTCATCCATTTCCTTTTTCACTAGAATAATTTTTTATGCTTTTCTTTATTACGCCCTTAATTATTTAAGTAAACAATGTATTCTCATTTATGAAAGAGCTAAGTTTCTTTGCAATCATATTACATTCTTTGTTTAAGATATTTTATTGTAACTTTGAAATAAGTAGATAAGTCGTATTTATATTTTATGTAGTCAAATCTCTTGACCACTGTGTGTAGTTGCATGTGTATTGCCTTCCCAGAATTAAATCCTAAATGTAAAATAACCCACTAATGAGATTTTTTCTACCTAAAATATCTTTAAGATCTCCCAGAGGCTTCCTCCCAAATAAAAAAGATTTGTTCTACCTTATAAAAAGGAAGTGCCAAAAATAGTTAGATTTACTTGGCATGTTAATTTAATGAATTTTGTAGGGGTTGTGAAATCTAAAGAGATGCACTTTTCTTATATTAAATTTACATCAGTACACTGATATTCATATGAAGGAATTGTATATTCTATGGCACATCTTGGAAATCTATGAGTGCCATAGCTCTTCAGAATAGGTTTTTATTTATCAGAGTTCTGGTGCAGCTTTGCCTTATTAAAGGAGGAAACAAATCTATCTTATTCTTTCTTGCCACGTGAGCCCTTCATGGTCTCTGACATCTTTTAATGAGTACTATTACTTTTATGACAGTATATTTATTTGCATAGGTTGAATGTCACTGTTTTACAAAGTTAATTGGAAATACTGGTTACATTGCCAGGTTCTTATTTAGTGTCATATTTGAGAATGACGATCATTTAAACATGTATGTTCAGCCACTTTAGAATAACCAAGTTTGATTTTATTATATCAATTCTTACAAAGACCTCTTTGGAAAACTAGCTTTATAATTAGTGTTTAGGGTTTTCAGCCTTACAAGTGACTAAGGAAAGTCACTTTTAGGCAACCATAGGAACCTCTCAATACTTTGGGGACCATGAAAAGTGAGGAATTTACCCAATTTATAGCTGCTCTAAATGAAATTTAGTGAAGAAAATTTCTTGGGTTGGCTTCTTAACCTAAAGAGAGTATTAATCATACAATATGAAATTCCTCCTAAATATTTCCATCCAAATGAACTTAGAAAGGAAGATGATAAATTAATAATTTCTGTAACTATATCAATAATCAGGCTGTGAATAATAAGCTAAATCTTATTTTGTCATCAAGAAAATTATTTGAGATTCTTTTTGATTTAAAGAGAATAGACTATAGTCAAAAATTATTTTAATGGGAAATTATGTACTGTCTATAGCACATCCTTTTGAAGTGACTCTATCACTATTATATTCAACAAGTTGTCATCTCTTTTTAATAGAAGTTAACTAACTGATAGGCAAAATATTTTTTTCAAAGGCATTCCCTTTTCTTTCTCTCATCTCCCTCCCCCAGCCACTTGAACAAATTTTGTAGTTATTTGTAATTAAATTTGTTTAAGTCTTATAATTAGGTATTTTTTGACTTTTACTTTGAGTTAGTTATAGCATCTTTCTGGTTTCCTTATATGAGAAAGTTGAAATTTTAATGTATTTGCTTTTATATCTGTATGAAAGTCTTACTGTTATCTTTTTTTCAATATTAAGTTTTCATCAATCAGCCATTGAAAACCCATTGAGAGCCACTATGATTTGGACATGACTCGTTGGCACCTAATAACAAACAACAATGTTTTCATAGTACTATATAAATGGTAGATGCTACTGATCATTAATTCTGTTCTGGATCTGCCCTTATTTCCTTATTAAGGCTGTTGAACAATAAACAGTACTAATAGTAATGAAAACAAATAACTGTAAAAAGTCTCGGCCATTGTAATTGTTTAATGAAATGTGGATAATCTTTTATTTTTTTAGGTGGTAAGGAAGTATCATATTTAATAGTTGGAAGAGTGATTTGGTAAGTATGAACACATAACTTTATTCATGGCTTCTTGCAAACACCATTGTGTCTCCACTTTGGCCTTCATCTGAGAAAACTAAATTTTCTATTAGTCTTCCAAAGCCCTAGGTGTTTTCATCTGTTCTGAATTTTCAAGAAAATATTACTAACAGCTCTGATTTTTTTTCAAATGCCTTTTCCTGTAATCTGGGATCATTTTCATTGGGCTATATGATTGAATATGCTCATGTCATTTTACTAGTCTTATTTTATTACCTTTATTTTTCAGTTTTCTTTGTAACCTTTGTTTCTTGAACTTTGGCAGCTGACCCTTCTGTCAGTGAAAATACCAACCATATTTTTGTGTCTGTGATATTGGTATTGATAATATTTTTGTATTATTGTTGAAAGAATAAATACTCCTAAAACATAGGCATGTATATAGATACTATTTCAACAAAATATATACATATTATTACTATTTAATATATGTTACATTTGGAAACAAGATAAAATGTATATGTAGAATAGATATCAGTTGTCCAAAACCATGTGAAAAATGAATGCAAATAGTTTACTGTCTTGGTGATAAGACATAATTGAGCAACAAATAATCTCAAGATAGTTAAGTAGATATCAGTGATGTAGATAGACATGGAGATAAAGATCTAGACATGGAGATAACACTCTTTAGATACATAGACCATCATATCTAATATATATTAGATATTATAGGTTGTTGTTGGCTACTGTTCAGTCAGATCCAACTCATAGTGATCTTATGTACAACAGAAAAACCACTACCCAATACTGTACCATGCACACAAATTTTTATGCTTGAGCCCATTGTTCTAGCCACTATATTTCTTCTCATTTTGAGTCATGCCACATTAGCAAAAGTAGATCCCAGGGGCTTTACACAATTCCTGTCATTAAGGTCAAGTCTACTTCAAGGAGGCAACTCTTCCCAGTTGTTTCATAAGCCACTTCCAGCCTGGTGGGCTCATTTTCTGGCATTATATTTGAGATTGCTTCTCTATCATTCATAAGTTTATCAATGGCTAACTGTCTTGGAAGTGGGTTTCTGGATTCTTCTCCCTAGTCTATCTTAGTTAAGAAGCTCAGCTGCAACCTGTCCTCCATGGATGGCCCTGCTGCTATTTGAAGTACTAGTATTATAGCTTTCAGCATCACAGGAATATTCAAGTCCCCACAACACAACAAGCTATAGACATGTAGGGGAGATATATACATATACACACACACAATCACACACACATACAAACATGCATATGTATACACAAACACACACACATATATACATACATACATACATACATACATACATACATACATAATACTTAAATAGGACTCCTTATTAAAAATTGTTTATTTATTTTTACATGTTCAAATTTCAGTCATATTCAAAGTACTCTCTGATGCAATACACATATCAAGACATTTTTCCCCACTGTTCTAATAGGTTTTGAACTCGCCAATCTTGATGCCTTTTAGTTCTTCTTGTTTTACCTCCTCCTTTTGAGCAAAATGTTTCCATCTGGGGAATTTTTTTTTTCATCCCCAAGGGTGATATCAGGGAAAAAGGGAGAGCAAGATATAAGGAGCATGCCATTTCTGCTCAAAAAAACCAGTGACCATTCAGTGTGATGTGGACAGGTATTTTGTCATGGTGGATAAACTAGCTGTTTGCCTCCACTCTGGACATTTCTTCTGCTAATTGTGATATAAACTTCTCAAAAAGTCCAGATAGTAAAAACTTTGGTTGGCCATTTGACCACAAAAAAATTCCGAGTGTACTATCCCTCTCACATCACAGAAATGGATGTTTCGGGCTTTTCTTGGGGGGGGGCGGATTTTCCCCCTAATATTGTGTTCTAGGTAGGTAGGTAGGTAGGTAGGTAGGTAGATAGACAGATAGACAGACAGACAGACAGACAGATAGATAGATAGATAGATAGATATAGATGTGGATATCATCATATATATATATATATATATATATATATATATATATATATATATATATATATATATATATATATATATATATATATATATATATATATATATATATATA
>VMDO01021145.1:0-35988 GCA_007922755.1 Pedetes capensis
TTTGTTGAAACATCTCTATTGGTATCCCATCAATTCCTGGAGCTTTGTGTTTCGCCAGTTCTTTCAAGGCAGCTTCCATTTCATCCTTCAACACCATTGGTTCCTCTTCATATGCAACCTCTTGGAATGGTTGGTCATCTACCAATTCTTTCTTGTATAATGACTCTGTGTATTCTTCCCATCTTCTTTTGATGTTTCCGGCATCATTTAATATTTTCCCTGTAGAATCTTTCACTACTGCCACTCGAGGCTTGAATTTTTTCTTCACTTCCTTAAGCTTGAGAAACACAGAGCGTGTTCTTCCCTTTTCTACACAGATTAGATGTACTCTATTATGAAGTCCTAGAACACTGAAGTAGATAAAACATCAATTTTATTTGTCTTATGGACCACTTCTACTCTTATGACTTTAGTACTATATATATTTATATAATACCCATCAAGTGAACTAGGAGGTGCTCAAGAAAAACTAACATTAGGAATTAATCTAGGGAGCCGGTTGCGGTGGCGCCCACCTGTAATCCCAGAGCCTCAGGAGGCAAAGGCAAGCAGATCACAAGTTTGAGACCAGAGGCAGTCTGCATAAAATGAGACCTTGTCTCAAAAAAAAAAAAAAAAGGGCTGGTTGTGCAGCTCAGTGGTCAAGCACTTGCAAAGCATGCAAGTGAGAGGCCCTGGGTTCAACCCCCAGTACCAAACACACATACACACACACACACACACACTAAAGAATTAATACAGGTATCATAGTGCCTATAATCCCAGCTATTTGGGTGGCTGAAGCAGGAAGACTGAGTTCAAGATCAGAGGCCACCTGTGCAACTTCACAAGACCCTCTCTCAAAATCAAAATAAAAAAATTAAAAAGAGGCTAGGGTACAGCTCAGTTGTGGAGCACTTTCCTGGCATGAACAATGCCTTGGGTTCCAACTCCCAGAACTTGGGGAGGGAAAAAATATTAAGGTAAGCCAAACACCACGGCAGACACCTATAATCCCAGTCACTCAGGAGGCTACTACAGGAGGATCAGGAGTTCAGTGCCAGCCAGATGGAGCTACCTATACAACCTAGTGAGCCCCTCAGAAAAATAAAAAAAAAAATACAAAGAATTAAGGATAAGGGTGAGGTAGAGAAAGAGAAGGTTTCAAGTTTGCTAGTGAGGATTCATATGGGAGAAGAGCCTGGCAATCCACTCCCAAGGCAATCCCGAAACAGTTAACCATTGAAAACCCCATGAGGGTCGCTATGAGTCGGATACTGACTGGACAGCACCTAACAGCAACAACAAGTGAGGATTCACGGGCTTAGACACTTATGTTTTCTAGGTGTCTCCTCTGTACTTTAAAAACGAGCAATGTTGACATCATTTATAATCACTCTGTACCACATTATATTTTCCCTACCAAAAAAAAATTATTTATTTCTAAAACAATAGTGGCTCATACATACTGAGAGCACACTTTGGTATCTGCATCTGCAGACACAAAAGGTAAGGGATATGCAAAATGGCTTTCCTAGGGGTAGACAGACAGCTGATAGAGACAAGATTTGAACCCAAACCTAACTGGAGGAACCCCTTGAACCTTGACGTTTATCAGGTAATGATGCAGCCAGAAATCACACTAGTTCCTCTCTGAATTTTCATGCATCTCTCCAGGAAGGATTGCTTTGTCTTCCACCCCAATGGCTTTTAGGATGCTGCTCAAGTTGTCCCATTCTAATAAAATTCTTTTTCCTGCTTCCTATCTTACATGTCTGTTGGGCTTCAGCTCAGGCCCTACAGAGGTCAGAGCCTTGCCCTGACACCAAGTGGGTGTCAGGGACCCACTGGCTCAGGCTGGTGTAGTGGCCGGAGTCACCAAAGAAGGACCTCGGGAGATCTTCTGCAGGAAACAGAAAGGGAAAGTTTACTGGGCTACTCCCCAAGTGGGGTGCAACCAGCACGCAGCCCCTGTCAAGTGCTCAAGTGCTAGCTCTAAGCCTGCAGCATAGAATGCTGCAGGCTCACTGGTGGTACAGCTCAGCCTTAAAGGCACAGCTACAAGTAGTTGGAGTTCCACTGGGCTGGAGGTCTGGTGGTCTTGACTCTCACAGCTTGCCTTCTCTGCCTCCCTCCTTCCCAAGGATGGGAAGAATTGGGGGGCTCTTTGTTGCTTGCTTGTAGCCTTTGGTGCTTCAGGGCCCTTGGTCTTGACTCATAGGCTTGCTAGGTGGTCTTCCACAGGTTTGGGGAGCACTGGGTCAAGGTGATGGGGTCCAGGCTGCAGTTGAGGGATGGTGAATGGTGGTGGGGTTCCAAGGGGTCCAGGAGCCCTATTTATATAGGGTCCCTGAGGGGGGGTGTGAACTGGGATTAGCCAATCAGGAAACATTCCTGACAGGTACAGCAGGTGAACTGTCATACTTGCCAGGTAGGGGGGCAGTTATTTAACTGAGATGCTAGGGGTAGCCAATCAAAATTGAGGTAGTTGAGGCTGGTCAGGCTGCTCAGGGGCCATCTTTGCTCACTCGATGGGAGAGGGGATAAAGGAATAGAATGTAGCCTGAGTGTTAGCCCCTCATGCTGGCTAAAGGGACCCTATGTACGGGGTGCTTTAAAAATCCCCCAAACATGTCTGCAGCCATAGCACCCTGGCATCCGATCTGCCTGCTCTCAGAAGCTAAACAGGATCGACCTGGTTAGTACTTGGATGGGAGACCACCTGGGAACACCAGGTGCTGTAGGCTAGAGAGAAGGACCTGGCAACCTACTCCCAAAACAATCTGCATTGAAAACCCTATGAATAGCAGAGAAATACTGACAATAGTGCAAGGCCTGCAACAGTGTCAGAGAGTGTCTCCTTCTGCTGTTTATAGGGTCACTATGAGTAGAACCTGACTGGACAGCACCTAACAAAAACAGCCTATTATACAACTTGAAAAGGCTACACATACAACATACAACATTCAGTTCAGTTCTATTCTTGAAACAAGAGTATTTTTCTGATAATTTTTTTTACTACCCCTACTTGCTCCCTGCAACCCCATATCTAACACACAAAAACAGGCAATAACTATTTGTTGACAGAATGATGTTCCTAGAGATCTTAACAGATTCAAAAGAATTGGTATACCTTCAGCATTTAAGTATAGTTACTTTGTAGCTGTTATAAACAGAAGTGGACTAATGCTGGGTATTTTTTACAGGACACACATCTTCAAAGCTAAAAAGGCATTTATCATAGAAACTTCCATATACCAAAGAGTATGAGTGGAGATGTGGCTCACTTGATCCTTAGATTTTTTTTCTTCATCAATATCCTCACTTTCCCTTATGATAAAGTGATTTGAATGTCAGTCATCCTGGAAGACCTGCCTTAGCATGGGGTCCCAAAACAGGGCAGCGGTGACTGCTCTGTCTCCAAGGATATAGTACATTAAGGATAGAATTTTAATCAGAACAAATTCCACAAAATAACCTATTCTGAGGAAATATTTTGTACTATATGTTTATTTTTATTTGCTTTCTTCACAATATCACACTAGGAAAAGATTTAAGGAACCTGAGGTAGGTTGTTATAAAGCATCCCATTTTTGGATTAGTAGCAAAAGAAAAACCTAAACTTAAGAAGAAGAGGAAGAGGAAGGAAAGAAGAAGAAAAAGAAGGAGGAGGAGGAGAAGGAAAAGGAGGAAGAGGAAGAGGAGGAGAGGAGAGCGAGGAGGAAAGAATTACTTATTATGTCACCACATCTTCAAGATTTAAAAAGCAAAGATTAGGTAAACTGAAGTTCTTTCTCTCTCTCCTTCTCTCTCTCTTCAGTACTGGGGTACTGAACCCAGGGCTGCACTCCCAGTCCCTTTTGTATTTTTTATCTTGAGACAGGGTTTCCCTAAGTTGCATAAACTGTGTCTGGTCTCAAACTTATGATCTTCTTGCCTCAGCCTCCTGAGTTGTTGGGAATTCAGGCCAGCACCACTGTGCTGGCCCAGGATTTGCTCTTTTCAAAAGTATTCAAACCCTTTAAAGAATCTCTCTCTCTCTCTCTCTCTCTCTTTCTCTCTCTCTCTCTCTCTCTCTCTCTCTCTCTCTCTCTCCCCCCCTCTCCCCTCTCTCCCTCTCCCTCTCCCTCCCTTCCTCTCTCCAAAAATAACCACCATATATTTGATATCTTACGTGGTTTCCTGGCTGTTCTGTAAATCTCAGTTTTACTCACAATAGAAATGCTAATTCCTACCTACCTCCGGGGAATTTTATTTGCTGGTAAATTGTACATTTACCAATTCTAGAATTTACTGATCCAAATTTTGGTGTGTGTTCCATTTGTCTCTTTCTTCCCTCTTACATTTATCATAATTTTCTGCTCGTATATCTATCCATTTGTCTTTCTTTCCTTTAATTTCTGGTGCATGGTCCCCAGATAGGAAATGAAATATTAGGTTTGTCAAGCATATATCATTGTTTAAAGGCCTGGAGATGATGGGTTAAACAGACCAATCAATGAAACAAACCTCCAGTGCATTTCAGGGGCTGCATAGGATGTTCCCTTTGGCTGTTTAAGACCTAACAAGTCAATAACCTATTAATATCATATTCTGCCAGTCACCTCTATAAAATTCACATGTGAATTTTCAGGACAAAACTTTATAGCTTGTCAGAATTAAATGAAGACTGCTTGTAGCAAATCTAAACTAAAAATTAGACTGGGTAAATTGAAAAAATGAGCAGGAAAAAACAATAATTGTGGTAGTTGAAACTACATAATTACATTATTACAACTATACTATAAATACTATAAGCACATAAAATGATCCCAATTTTAAGTAAGGAATCCTGTCATTTCACTATTTTTTCCAGCATATTCCATATTTAGGCACACACAATGCCCAAAGAGTTAAACACTGACCATATCAAAAAGGTAGAACACTGGTACTTTGAGGAGTTTACATTGAGAAGAGATGAACTGATAGATAAAAGCATTTTTAGATCTTTTTTTAGTCTTATGTAAGGAAGTATCAGACTTAATAGTTAAATATCAAACTCAATATGTTGGGAAAGTATTGCTTATTATGTACAGAGTAAAGCTGTTTAATCTGAGTATCTGGTAATCCTTTGTGTTGATAAAATAATTTATGTACATATATATATTAGAGATGACAGCGTCTGAGTTGCAAAATCAATAATTTACTTTCAGATGATACATTACCTTTTAAATTATTTTTAATTTTTAATTAGTATACAATATAATGAGTTTGGGTTGGGATTTAGCCCAGTTGGTAGAGCGCCGCGCTGCAATCTCCGAGGTCCCGAGTTCAATTCCCAGCACCGCAAAAATGGAAGAAGGGCCTGGCAATCCACTCCCAAGGTAATCCCGAAACAGTCAGCCATTGAAAACCCTATGAGGGTCGCTATGAGTCGGATACCAACTCGACAGCACCTAACAACAACAACAACAACAATAATGAGTTTAATTATGGCATTTTGGTACAATTATGTTGTGTGCTTTGCTCTTTCTCATTCCCCTTACTGCCCCTATTACTCACTCCTCCCTCCCACTATTCCTTTCCTTCCTCCAGATAGTCTTCCTTTTACTTTTAAATCACACATACAGATTTTAAGGTTTTTGTTTTTTGGTTGTTTTCTAACTTGGATTTATCATCTGAGAGAATATGTACTATTTGTCTGAGTCTGGCTTACTTAGTTTAATGTGAAGAGCTCCAGTTCCATCTATTTTCCTGCAAACGACAAAATTTCATCCTTCTTTACAGTTCAATTGTGTATATATACCACATTTTCCTTATCCATCCAGGTGATTCACTTCTTGAATCTCTCTTTTTTTGTTTGCTCCTGTTTCAAAAGGAAGAAACAATATTGACAATTCTTAATACTCTAAAGCATATCCAAGTATTAATACAGTAAATACAAAACTGATTTTCCATCATTACAGGAAGTGTAAATTAATAGCTCAGTCAATCCAGCCCCTAGAAATAAAATTTTTCACTGTAGTAAATCTAAAGATTACATGTTCTGCAATATTAGAGGAATCTGTCTTTGGTATCACTCTTCCCAAAGAGGACTACTCCTAATGTCATGGTCAAAGGCCCAATTTTGAAGTCTCACACTTTTCACTTCTAATCTTAGTTCTGTTACTTAGAAGTTATGTGACCTGTTTCTTTGCTGTTGTTTGTTAGTTGTTTGTTTTTTAATCTCCATACATCAAATGGAGATACTAACCTCTACCTCAATGGTTTTGGTGTAGGTTAAATCAAATGCTGTATTGTAATTAGTGTTGTTGTTGTTAGGTGCCGTCGAGTCGGTATCTGACTCATAGCGACCCTCTGTACAACAGGGGAAACACTATTGTCAGTGCTTCTCTGCTGTGCATAGTGTTTTCAATGGCAGGTTGATTTTTGGGAGGGGGTTGCCGGGTCCTTCTCCCAAGCCTACGGCTTCTGGTGTTCCCAGGCAGTCTCCCATCCAGGTACAGGCCTGGTTAGCTTCCAAGATCTGATGGGATCGGATGCCACAGGGCTATGGCTGCAGGCATTGTAATGAATGGAAAGCACATTTTTGAGCCTGGGCACAGAGTATGCATTTCATAAATGGAAACAAATGGAGTTCACCCAACCCACCTCAGCCACACAGAGACTCCTAGCATAATTTGCTCAAACATCCTTATCCCAAATATCCCTTGTATATATCAGTTCACCCACCCATTCTACCATAGGCCTATCTGTCGAGCTGGACATTATGTAGGTAATAAAGCAACCCAAGCTGGGCACAATGACACATGCTTGTAATCACAGTGTCTCGGGAGACAGAAACAGGAGGATCACAAGTTTGAGGCCGGTGGCAGCCTGTGCAACTTAGTAAGACACCGTCTCAAGATAAAAAATAAAAAATGGGCTGGGGGTGCAGCCCAGTGGTAGAGCACTTGTAAAGTATGTGCAAGACCCTGGATACCCCCAAGCACTGAAAGAAAAAAACCAACCCAACATTTACTTTTCTTTCTTTTGTTTTAACACCATTAACCATATCAAGCTTATAGTAGTAAAAATGAAGGATCTTCTCCCACTCAAGAAGATAACAATGAAGCAAGCAATGGGAATATGATTCATCTGTAGGATAATATTGTGTCATGGGAAAAAAAGAGATCATGAGGGGTACAAAACAAAAAGTAGGTGCTTTTTTAGCCTATCTATGGTATTTCCACAGCTTCTTCCTTCAGTACTCTCTATAATTTTCATTCGTTCAACAAATTTTTATTGAGCACCTGCTCTATTCAGTGCAGTGACATAGGCTTGGAATTTAACTGTGAAAATTGCAAAGATTCTTTACTCCCACAGAGTTCTTGCCCTTTCATTCTTTAACATATTAACTATTCATTATTTGGGCTGGGATTTAGCTCAGTTGGTAGAGCACTGCTCTGCAGTCTCTGAGGTCCCGGATTCTATCCCCAGCATCGCAAAAATGGGAGAAGGATGTGGCAATCTACTCCTAAGGCAATCCTGAAACAGTCAGCCACTGAAAACCCTGTTAGGGTCTCTATGAGTTGGACATGACTTGATGGCACCTAAGAACAACATTCATTATTTTGTTACCAAGGAAGTTTCTGCTCAAATGTTTCATCAGCAGCTTAAGTTGGAATTTGATTTAAAAATAATAATAATAAAAAGTCACTATCAGATCGCTATTTTTCAGTTTTTCAGCCACCTTCCAATTCTTCCCCAGCCTTTGACCCTGCTACCCTAAGTTAATTGAAATTTCTTTTTTTCTCACTCTAAAACATGGTTCTCAATTTTGGCTATACTCTAGGATCACCTGGATAGATTTTAAATTGCTGATGCCCAGGCCGTAACCCAGACAATACATGTCAGAATCTGAAAAGGAAGACCGAGCATCAGTTATGTTTAAATCTCTCAGGTAATTCCAGCATTTAGTCAAGGCTAGAACATTCTACTCCTAAATCTTTCTTTGCAATTACCTTCCTTGTTTCATCACTCTTACTCATAAAGCAAGACACACAGCCCAGCTGTTCCTTCTTCCTGTGATGTCTTTCCTGGACCCAACTGACCTTCCAAACTGGTTATGGGGCATGTATTTGTTTTCTGATTGCTGCACAACAAATTACCACAAATTGTACAACTTAAAACAATACCATTTAATAGCTGACAGGTGAGACGTCCAATCACAGCATGCCTGGGTCCTCTTCTCAGGATGTCACAAGGCTGAAATTGAGATGTCAACTGGCTATATCTTTATCTAGAATCTCAATTATGATGTGATCCATTTCCAAGCTCCCTTGGCTTGGTGATGGAAATGCTTTTCTTGTGGTTATAGGACCATGGTCCCTCAGTTTTCTTGATAGCCAGCAGCAGGGATTGCTGTCAGCTTCTAGAAGCTGATCTCAAAAGCTTGCTACATGGGCTTCTCCCTAGGTCCCCTTGCACTTCCAAAATCTCTGACTTCAGGAAGGGCCTGCTCTCTCAGGGCTCATCTGATTAGATCAGACCCACCTGGATAATCTCCTCTTCAATTAAATTAAAATTCAACTACTTAGTAAATTGTTCAGGAGAATTCTATCTGATTTTATTTGCCTATTCTGCCAACAAAGGAAAAGATTTGAACACAGTGTGTATATCAGAAGGCAGAAATCTTGGAAGCCATCTTGGAATTCTTCCCCACCAAGTGCCCTTACTGTGTTTTCCAAAGGACTTCTGCTTCCCATAGCACTTAACACAATGTGCTGTTCCTATCCCTTTCTGACTTTAACTACTTGCTGACTCCTAGGAGGGAAGAAGCCTGCCATCTTCATACTTATTTTCTCAACACAGAATTTAAAGCCTAGAATAAGGTTACAGGGCTTCACCAAGAGTTTACCAAGTATTCATGCCATGCATATACATAAATTAGATCCTTTGCATATTAGAAAATAGAGCAAGCACAAATTTGGATAAAAGCCTGATCTAGGATCTTAGGAAAGATGCAACTAAGTCAATAATCTCATAAAATTAAGAAACAGTGACTTCAAAAGCAAGCTAATAAACATAACAGTATTTTTTACTTTGAAGATTTTTAATTAATTTCATTGTTTATAAAATCATTGTTGTTCCAAATTGTGTATGATTTTTTTCATACTTTACTGCCTTTGAACACAAATAGTTCTTTTCCATTTTGCATCCTTATTCTGGTGGTTTGAGAAATCAGTTTTCCCTCTACTGCCTAATAGCCAAATGCATCATTTATATAATAAACAACACACATTCAAGTCAACAGTAATTAGTTGATCTTTATAAGATAGTCATTACATTAACTGGTAATGCATCTCTTCTGCCTTGAAGTAGCTTAGCAGAGTGTGGTGAAAACTTTGGTACTTACACTGCAATCCCAGCTTTCCTAACCCCTGGCTTTGAACAACTTACTCAACTTGTACCATCCTGGTTTTTTTAAGCCTAAAAATGGGGATGACAATACCTTCAGGATGTGCATAGAATGAGTTGAAATAAGTTATGTGGAAGAGTTGGGACAGAATAATGATGACTCGATGAAATTCCAACAATTCACCCTATTCTTATCCCATTCAATATTGAAAGAGCCAGTGGAGAAAAGGGAAAAATAAGTTATATATTTGCCCCTCTGCTTGTAGATACTAGTTCAGAGACCTATCTACCTAAGAAGTCAATTTCATCTAAATTAAAGATAAAATTTAAAATTCAAAGTTTGTTTTGAAATATATTATTGGCATGTTTTGAAAAGAAGGAGAATGGGAAAGGGGTAAAACAACTATATACAGATAAACAGAAGAAATTGTTCCTAATTATATTGCTACTAGAAAAATCTGCTTTCTATAATATAGCTCCATACCAGCACTGTGTAATAGAAATATAATGCAAGTTATATGTTCTCCTTAAGTTTTCTAGAAGCCATATCAAAATGAGTAAAAAGAAATAGGTGAAATTAATTTTATAATATAATTTAGTCATTTCAAAATATTATTTTACCATGTGATCCAAATAAAAAAGTATTAATGGAATGTTTTACTTTCTTTGTGCTAAGTGTTCAAAATTTTACGTGTTTTTTACTTATGGCATAGCTTAATTTGAACGAGCCATAATTCACATGCCCAATAACCATGACATGTCTGCATGTGCGTATTTGTGTATATATTTATATCAGTATATATCTTTGCACACCTGCAGCCATAGCCCTGTGGCATCCGATCCCTTCAGATCTTGGAAGCTAAGCAGGGTCGGGCCTGCCCAGTTAGTTCTTGGATGGGAGAACGCCTGGGCACACCAGGTGCTGTAGACTTGGGAAATGGACCTGGCAACCCACCCCCAAAAATCAATCTACCATTGAAAACTCTATGAACAGCAGAGAAGCACTGACAATAGTGTTTCCCCTGTTGTATGTAGGGTCGCTATAAGTTGGATACCAACTCGACGGCACCTAACAACAACACAACATATCTTTGCACATGCTTTAAAAGGACCCAGAAAACAGAGGGAAAAACAAAGGACATATTTTCCCATCACACAAGTCACTTCCCAAAATTCACCCTGGGACTTTTCTGCTCGACTTGAGTATTTTTGCAATGTTCTGTATGTTCTCTCTCACGTGCTCTCTCTCGCTCTCTCGCTCTCTCTCCTCTCATTTTCCCTCTGTCTCTTCTACCAATGACACTAGTTTTGCTCTGGTGGTAAGTGGAGGATTTTAAAGAAGAGAAAATAAATGATGGCCGTTCCCATATCACTCCTCTGCTGAAACCAGAGTATTATTTTGAGGGAAGATATGGTCCTACAATTCTCGAAATAAATAGCAGAGGCCTGAGGCAGTTCTAGGAGTGATGGAAAAAAGAAAGCAAAGCAGAGAGGTAGCCACATTGTGAATCTACTCCTTTTTCTCAGATACATTGTAAGACTTTCAAGTGAAGGCAAACACACTGGCTATATCTTTTTATAATTGACTAAAAGGATAAGGTGTTTACCTTTATCAATGAAAAAAGGAGGATTGCTGAAATGGGTGGGCTAAGGATCTGCGATTTTGCCTAGTGATAAGCCTTAATTCTTTCCCTAACTCTTCATAAACTTTGTGTCCACACAACTTTTGGGGTGATAACTATATTAATAAATCAGCAGAGTTTTTATGGAAAATATAGAGACATCAGGTGCTCGAGAAACAACCTGAAGGGCAAAGAAAGTAAAATATCTGTCCAAGGATGCTGGCTAGCAATTCTTGAAACTTTTCGCAGTGCAGAACTGCATATGTATATGCACATGGATGCATGAGATCATGTATATATGCTATATGCCTGTCCAATAAGGAGATGGAGAAATGTTACTCTGAATTAGATAACTTAGAAAATGTCTTAACTTTTTTAGGCTACGGAGTTTCCATATCTTCAACTACAGCAATGTTAATAACCCCCTAGTGATCCAATTAAAAACTGAATGAATGTACTATGCAAAAACCAAACCAAAAAAATAAGCTTCCTTGGCCATTGTGATCTGACCCTGTGGGAAATATACTCCCCTGAATGCATATGCACTTTCAATCAATATCCCCATCTGAGTATAATTCAACATAATATCTGATAAATTGTGTTTGTGGGAATATGAACGCAAACATAAGCATACTAACATAGAAGCATGCTCTTTACATGTGAGGTTGAAACTACTCACGCTGTCTGCTCCTGGTGTGCATCTATCATGTGAAAGAGACACTAAGAGGCCAAGTGTCCTTTCTTCATAAAAACATCATCCTTTCATCTGCAGCTGCAGCTGCTAGCTTTCAAAGCCTAAAAGAAACAGGACTATCCAGAGACAAAGATACTGCCAAACCTCTGCTCTTGGACATAGAGGCTCACGAAAGAATCTTAGCCCTGTTGAAAAGATATTTGGGAAGAAGATGAATCAAAAGGAAGCTTTGTTTTTGCAGTTTTTTAGGGGAAACATAATTTTTTAAGTCTCAGTCCTGATTAATGCAAAAGAATTTTTATCCTTATAGACAGATAAAATAAGGCTAAAATCATTTTACTAGTAATCAACTAGCTCAAGTATAATTAACTATGTTACTGCATTATTGAAAAAAAGATTAAAAAAAATCTGTGATCCACTCTGAAAACATTTAAGGATAAATTTGAGATTCCAATCCACTGAACCTATCTGTAAAGTTTATTATAATTCCAAACATACAAGTTTAAATTGGTTCCTTCCTGAAGGTTAGGGTGTGTAAATTATATAAAAATGGAGAGGGAGTATTGCTTCTCACCAAAAATGAGCTCAATTCAAAGAAGCTAGTTCAAAACTTGAATTATTCTACCTAATAGAAGTTGCCTACCACAAAAAGATAGTGTGAAGTGTGACAATTGAAGGTCATACGTACTCTCTGTCAAAGTTTTTCTCAGATTCTTTCTGCTAAATAGTCATTTTTTGTCTCATCTATGCTCCTGTTCTATGTAAGAATTGTATTTCCTATGCTTTAAAACTAGAAAGTTAAAAATGTCAAGAATATTTTCAGATCAGCACATTTAACTGATTTTCAAAATTCTACTTTCACTTTTTCCAATACACACAATAATTAAAAGCATTAACCTTTTTGAATAATGTATATTTAATGAATATTGTCTGTCCATATAATGAGTCCAAATTAATATCCTTCATATAATAAGTATATATATAAGGAAGAGTTTTTTATGAAGAACAGTTTAGGAAGTTAAAAGAATACAAAAGGAAACTCTAGGAATATTTAAAGATCTGCTAGCAGAAAATTAAAACACTTAATTTTAAGAATTGTCATGGTGTCATGAAAGAATAACCAGAAAACATTTTAAAAGTAAGAGAGTGGTCTAATTTATTTTATTCATTCATTCATTCATTCATTCATTCATTGACTAAAACTAAATCTCCATTATGAGAAGAGTTTGTTATTCTAATCATTTCTTCCTTTGGAATGCCTTTATTTTGTAGTGGGAATCTCATTCTCTACCCTCATGTCTACCTCTCTCTCATGGTTTTCACTCTTAGCTGCAGTTTTCTCTCTTTCAAGGAAAACTCCTTTGTCAATCCACTAAAAATAATGTTGCCTACTTCTGAGGCTGTCTAACCTGAGCAATTACCTTTTCCTGTCACCACTACAGAATTAACACCTTGCAATCCATAGGGTATAAGCAATTTACCTGATTTTCTAAATATTTTACATAAGTCACTGTGAAATATCAAAAGTGTTAGAGTAACAATTCATCACCTCTGAGTGCCAATCAGAAAACCAGTCCACACATGATTCAGTAGCAAGACAATCAGACATTATCTGCCACTGTAGGCTGGTCACAGGAACCACTAGCTAGCATGTCTTCACTTCATGTAATTAAGCCTGTTGTTTCTATCTCTAAATCTTCATACAAGATAATGCAATGGGTTGATTTGGGAAGTACCAACAAGCAGGAAACTGTCATAATCAAAGATTTTTATTCCATACTAAGTTGTCTCCTCTCCATGTCTTTGCACATTCTGTTCCTTCTATGTAGAACATGCCCACAATACCCTCTGTTCTCCCTACTACTGCCCTTACTATCATCTATTCATTGTTTGGACTTATTTTAAATAATATATGATTTATTCAATCATAGGAATGTATTTAATTTCATAATTCTTCTTCAGCCTTAATGAAGACATGACTTTCTTCAAAGGCATTCTTTTCTCTTGAGTATTTTATTAATTAGTTATATTAACTGTTACTCTACTTCTTAAACAATGCCCTCAGCTTATGTTTACCATAGTCCTTATCACTAGACAGTGTAATAGCCCCTGTTGTTTTTCTGCATCCCTCACCAGACTCTAAACTCTCGGATGAGTACCAAGCATGTCTTAGCTAAGTATAAATTCTCAGCACCTGGAACCATTGTTCCTCATATTGTAAATCTGCAATGCATATTTTAATTTCTTTAATAGATATAACGCTGGGATTTAGCTCAGTTGGTAGAGTGCTGCTCTGCAGTCTCTGAGGTACCAAGTTCAATTCCCAGCACTGCAAAATGGGAGTGACAATCCCCTCCCAAGGCAATCCTGAAACAGTCAGCCATTGAAAACCCTATGAGGGTCACTATGAGTTGGACTCGACTGGATGGCACCTAACAACAACAACAATGGATATAACAGTGATTTCTTACATTTATTTACTTTTTTCACTGACATATTCTCTGCCTCTCTCACCACTCTTAACACAACCATGGTTCACTTGGACAACCCATTCTCACCCTCCAGGTCTCAGAAACCACCCAATTCCGCAATATAAAAAGAGCTTCCCCTTTTATATTCTTTCATGGAACAACATATTTTTACATTAAAGCATTTTCCCATGCTAGGAAATTCCTAAAGCAATTTCTCAATTGTAATTTACCCAATTACAACTTTGTAATTGGGTTTTCTTAATAAACTGCAAGCTCTAAGGGGGCAGGGGGCACTCTTGTTCTTTTTATCATTATATGCATGGTACTCTACCTTGTAGTAAGTTCTTGACATAGGCTTTGAATAAATAAGTCATAAACATGTCAAATGCAGGAAGAACTCTGAAGATACAGTGGTAATTAACAGCCCTCTCCTGCCAGAGGAATTAGACTATGAGCTACATTATAAAAGACTTGGTAGATTTAGAAGAGTAAGTTTCCAGACATTAAGATTTCACAAAAAAATAAACTTATGGAACCTAACAAAATGTTACCACCTTTTAATTTTTGTAATTAATACCATAAAAAACAAAAAATAATTCCACCTGGAATGACCATTATTTTATAATTTGAAAGATATATTTTTAACACTAAAAGTAGTAAAAACAAAAAAACTCAAAGGATAATATATTTTTTAAGATGGGATTTCACTATGTGGCTCAGGCTGCTCTCAAACTCACAATCCTCCTGCTTTAGCTTCCCAAGTGCTGGGATTACAGGCCCCCACACCTAGTTAAAAGTTTTTATTTGGTTGGTTGGTTGGTTTTGGGGGGGTGCTGGGAATCAACCTCAGGGCCTCACATGGGCTAGCCAAGTGCTCTACCAACTAAGCTACAATTCTTTAAACTAGACAAATTTAACCTCATGAGAAATAAATTATTCTGCCATGTATGTATATTTCTTCATTTTTCTTCAAAACATTTCAGCAATGACTAGCACCAATCCATGGGCCTTAGTAGCCACTGATCTAGACTAGAGAAGGAAACACAGGAACAGTCCCATGCTGATGCTAAATTAAGGCCTCAGAAGTACTCTGGGAACATTCAGGAAACAATAAATAGACAGCCAGGGTGCTGTTTCAAGGAGGAGAGGAAACATTAACTAGATAGCAAAGAAGCGAAATATAGAGATGATTTAAGCAAAACACTTCCTCCCATTATGCTTGGTTCACATGCAGAAATACTAGTATTCTTAATAAGAAGAGAAAACAGAAAGGAAAAGGAAAAGTTACTCAGCTGTTTATCAAGAATGCATTGAGCAACTTTATGCCTACACTGTGCCCATGGGATGGCAGCAGGGAGAGAGTAGGAAAAGCTCTTGCTCTGCTTGCTGCATGGGACTGCAGGGCAGGATGAAATGTTGCCAAACAGCAGTGCACTGGATTCAATAGCATCAGAGAGGCTGGAAGTAGACACAGCACCTTCAAGTTTATGATTGCACAGAAGAAAATGAAAGCTACAAAACAGCAAGCAGCAACACCTCCAGTTCTCTGTTCCTCCTGTACATGTGAGTGCCTACCACCATCCAGCCCTCAGCCTCCAATGAGCCTGGAGTGAAAGAAAAACAAAGCCAGCAGGGCAGGGAATGCAGAAAAGCCCTAGAGTAGAGCTTTGGGCATTTTCTCTTCCCTCCTTCATCTCAAGCCCTGCAGAGATGCATAATGATGAATGATCTAAGGCATCTTCACCTCCTTTAGATAACTCAGCCAGCCTCAGCCCCACTTCCAAACACAAGACTAATCATTACATCTCTTCATCATTACACAGAAGGAGGGATTATAGTAGATACCACTTTTTCCACTTATTGAAAACTGAAAAAAAAAGAAGGGGAAAATAAGTTGGAAATAAGTTCATTGATCCATCCTGAAGAAAAGATTGAAATCTGAGTGGAACAGCCTAGAATATTAACTGATTACTATAAACTATTAATTGTTTTACTCTGATTTGCCACATTTGGAATTTCCCCTTTTCAAAGAAATTACCTTTTATCCTGCACTGGGGTTAGCTCAGTTGGTACGGTGTTGCTTTGCACTCTCTGCAGACCCAGGTTCAACCTCCAGCACTGCAAATATGGGAGAAGAACATGGCAATCCACTCCCAAAGGGATCCCAGAACAATCAACCATTGAAAACCCTGTGAGGGTCACTAGGAGATGGGCCCAACACAGTGGCACCAAATAATAATATCTTTTATCCTAGCAAGTATACAATGCAGAATTAAAAATAAATTCTTTTTTCCTAAATCACTTATTTTTTTAAATGCAATTCAGGAGTTTTCTATTCCAGAAACTGATGGATATGCAAAAGGAATGGGGATTCTGTGTTTCTGTTTGTTTGTTTTGAATGTGTGTTGATGCTGAGGCATTAAGTGGACTAGTCTGGGAGTCAGTCCTGAGGCCACAGACATGGCATTATGAAGTCTTGCTTGTGGGACATACACTATGCATAAGTTTCTCCAGTAACTCAGTAGCAAGTCCTTTTGTGAGGCAGAAACCTTTAAAACTGTGAGTTATCACTTCTCAGATCATCCTTTGCCTCTATTCAGAATTTAGAATTTCAAGTGTTCTTCAACTAGTATACTACTTGTATTTTGACTATGAGAAGACTTCATTTCCTAGGCTTCCCTTCTCTACTACCTTTGATATATAAGAAACCTTATTTCTCATCCACAACAATTAGTTTGATTGGAAAGCACTTGGTCTCTCTTAGAAGGCATCATAAAAATACAAGGTCTCTCTTACCTGTTATGCTTTGTTCACAAGTTTTCTGGGTCTCTGAAAATGCTATTTTAATAATGAAACCTATATATATTTACCCTAAGCAATCCTGAAATAATTAGGCATTGAAAACCCGATGAGGGTCACTATGAGTCGGACTGGACAACACCTAACAACAACAACAACAACATTTTATGTTTATATTTATTTTTATAACAGAATTTCAAAACTAGCCTCTCACTCCATATAGACCTAGTAGAGCACCTATTGAGGCTGTTTCACATGTATGCTAGCTCTGGTCAACTCCTAATATGAAGCAGTAACAAATACTATAAAACATTTCAAGTGGTTTCCCACAATACTTGGAGGAAACTGCATAAAGTTTAAATGGACATCCCTTGCTATGATGGTTAATCTCAGTAGACAATTTGATTGGATTAAGAAGCACCTAGACAATTAATAAAACATACCACTGGGTGGGTCTGTGAGGGCCTTTCCAGGAAGGATTAACTAAGAAGGGAAGACCCACCCTGAATATGAGTGATACTATCCCATAGACTGGGAATCCAGATGGGAAAAAAAGGCACAAAAGGAGAAAGCCCTTGTGCAGAGGTTCTTTCTTCCTCCATCCTCTCTCTTTCACTGCTTCCTGGGTGCCATGATATGAGCTGCTCTGTTCTGCCACACTCTCTTCACCATGATGGATTGAAACTGTGAGCCAAAATAAATCTTTCCTCAGGTATTTTTCTCAGGTATTTGTCACAGTGACAGGAAATCTAACATACCTGGGGAATGGTTGGATAGTACTTCCATGCTATGAAATACATATACATACATACATATATATATATATATATATATATATATATATATATATATATATATATATATACAAATGGTATGTGTTGGGTCTGTACCTAAGCATGAGGATATTCATGGCATGAAACCAAGATTCAGAGAAATTTGTACAATATGGCATTTTAATAGACAGCAAAAATACATAGGGATAGATATGTTCTTCCATGCTTTTGTAAGCATAAATTAAGGTCTGGAAAGTTGCACACTATGCATTTATAAGTTTGGCATACTTGAAACTGCAATAAGGGGAAGGCTGATAACTTTTCCATTATATACATCGGTATGGGTTTATGTGTTACAACTAATATATTACTTTTAATTTTAAATATAACAAAAATAAATACAACATAAGTGAAAATAATTATCTTATAGTTTGCTTCTATAATAAAAACCAAAAGCATGAGAATTTGGCTTATTTAGAAAGACGGATTTTGATTGTTCTATTGGTAACATCCAAAATATCATACTTAGATGGAGGCAGCCTTAAGTTTTATTTAAGGCCATTTTTGGTTTTGAAGATTCTTGGAGATGACTGAATACTGAAGCTTTCAAGACAAAGGGAGGCATTTTGATAGCATCAAAGAATTTCTCAATCTCTGTTCTCAGGTACTTTTCTCTATGACAGGAAAAATCAGAAGCTTATAAATCTTAACTGGGATGTTCTAAGAAAATTTCTGTTCTCTGCTTTCTCTGACAGTTCTCTTTCCACTGACAAAGAATTAAAAAAATAGTATAAGTGATGTGACATTTTAGGAGCATGAGAAATAACAGACAAGCCCATAGTGGCTGCCAGGTGCACAGCTACTTCAAACATTTACAGTCTTGTTATGAAGTCAAGTTATGACACCAGGTTTTATTGTAAAAGTCTTATTTTTCATGGCTTTCTGATTCCTAAAAATTACTCTATGATGCTTCTCCCCCTTCTATTCTCCAGTGCTCCTCTCAATTCCCTATCCTTCCCCCAACCCCACACAGAAGTCTAATTAGTTCCACTCCTCCCTCACTGAAGTACAAACACTTATTTTATAAAAAAGATGAAATGAGTTTCCTAAACTTTTAAGCAACAGAGTCGGGTATTCTGTTGTTGAAAAATTATGCCATCCTACAATTCTGAGATTTAGTGGTACTCCAAAAATATAAATACAGCCACTAGTTTCTTAGTGAGGATTTCATCTAATTTCGGGGAGGCATTGAATCAGAGGAATGCATGCTTAATCATAATCAAGTTGAATGAAAGCCTCACTTATTCAATGTTTACTGTGTATATGTATTAGTGTCACCTTACTCTATGCCAAAAAAAAACCCTTTAATCTTTTCTCTTCTGGCCAAGATGATCATATATGATTCATTTGTATGTAAAATCTTTTACAACATCAAATTGTCACATGATCCAACCTTAATTCAGATACTTTCTTTTACCATCAGTCATCTAGTCCTTTCCTTTCACTTTCTTTCTTTATCATTTTGCTATTCCTCCATGAGTGTCATGCTCCAATCTCTCAGAAAGGTCTCTGTTTCTCACCATGCCTTCTTTCTAGGGCCTCACTGTCTTTGTCTCAGAATGTCCTCCAACAGGTTTGGTGTTCTGGGTTAACAACAAAGCCTTGATGTTCTTATAGAGGAAGCCTTGACCCCACAGAGAGCTGTGTTCATGGAAAAGGCACTAAGGCCAACCCAGGGGTGTTGAATTGTATTTACATTAGAGGGGAAAGTGAGAGGAGGTTATATTATGAAGTCATGTTACCTTGACCAAAAGGCCCTTCTGAAACACCTGTAGACATTTTCACAAATACAGCATTTATTTATTTACAGATTACATTTTTTAAAATCTTAAAACATTTTAAATAAAGCTATCTCAAAAGCAATAAATAAATAAACAATAAAATAGTTATAATTATTAAGAGATCTTCATTGTGGTTTTGGGGAGGAGAGCAGAAGAGAAATTGCTGAGGCCTTGAGAGCTTACTGAGTGCCTGGGAATGTGGCGAGGTGGGGGTCAATACATCCTCTTTACCTTTTCTCTTCTCCTCTGTGACTCTGTCACTCACCCACCTCACCTAGAGCGAGACTTTAAAAAGGTGCTCAACATTGCAAAAGATCCTGAAACAAGGTACTACAGAAACCACAGTCTCCGCCCCTGGGGTGTATCTAATACCACTGGCAGGTGGATGAAGGAATCCCCTCCTAAACCCCTGTGTGACTATTAACACATAAGACTAGGATCTTGTTTCTTGATTTCTTTAGCAAAAAAAAAAAAAAATACTAATTTTCTTTGAGTCCCTATGTTTCCAAGTCTCCAAGAATCAATGATCTATATTATGAATATTATGAATATGTTTTTTATTATCATTTTTAATACAAGAATTTTTATTTTCATGTATATGTTTATGCTATTTGTACAAAACCAGAAATATATTTTTAAAAATCCTCATGGGATAATTATTCATGAGTCATTGTGATAATTGGTGAAAACATCCTATAAAGTGAGCAGGATAATCGTATACTACAGATGAAGAAGAGATATGAAGTCTTGAAAAAAATACATTTGGTGAATGGCTCCTGGATATGTGGGCCAAGCTCAGTCACTTAGAGGCTATTTATTAAAGCCCAAAAGTGTTGTCTGGGTAACAGATTAATTATGGCACAGATCTCTTTCAAGTTTCATGACAGGGCCTATTCTTTGCCAAATGTATCACATTTGAAAGTCTGTAGCCTGTTAAATGTATTCATTAGGAATAATAATTATAATTTCTCAAGTCTTTGGATTTACTTATTTGAAATTCTCTGCATTTCCAATAAACTCAAATTTTCCAATGATTTAAAAATAATAGTCTAAATTCACTAATTAGTAACTTTCAAAAAAATGGATATCCATATTTTAGGAAACAATTTGGTAATTTGAAATTCTGGCCACAATTACAGCCATAATGGACATTCTTCCACCTTCTGAGTTTCCCTTTTTTCATGCCTTTTGTCTTCCTTTTGATGGAAACAAGGGGAAAGTTTGAGGTACTGCAAGGAGGAAGCTGGAGTTGAGTTTGGATCTCTTCTCTGACTTTTCTTTTCTTACGGTTTTTTTCCCTCCTTTCTTTTATTTCCTCCCTGACTTCCTCTCTTGTGTCTCTCCTTTCCATAATAGTTATCATCATTATCAAGTGTGAATTGTCACTATAGCATATAACCCATCATAGCAGATTACCAGATACCAGGAGCAAAGTCCTTTTTTGCCTTCCAGGAGATAGCAGCTCCATCAAATCAAATATGCATGTGTATCTTTCATGCCTTCATCTATTACCATACAAATATTTATTGAGCACTTGCTATGTGTTATGCTATGTGTTAAGTGACAAAAAAGGAGTTCCCTCTAACAACAATGAAAATAAAGTAACACAGCTAACTCAGCAAAATATAATGATTACCAAATATCTCTGCTTAGCAATGTAATGCAAATCAGAAGAAAAGAGATTTCAAACTAAAAGAATCATAGAAGCTAAAATAGAAAGTATACATGAGGCTGTACATAAATCTGAGTAACTCTGTGTCCCTTCTTTATCACATGCCAGATAACAAACATATCTTTGTGCTTAACTTGGTGTTGAGGACTAAGAATTTGAAACAAAAACCTGTGGTTAAGTCTTAACTCTACTTACTCAACTAAGATTAAATATTGTTAGAAATTTTAAATTCCATCACAAATATAAGTATTATTTTCTCCTAAAATGCTTACTGACTTTGTAGATTTCATTTGTCTTTTAAACATAATATTTATTGGTCTTTGAAAAAGAGAGTTATTGAGAGAATAGGTATCAGCAATATTTTCAGAAGTCTTTTCAGTACACCCAAACCAAAGGTCCTGTATTTATAATAATTAGAAGACCCATAAAAAAGAACTCAAACTCTGAATACACTTCATTTAACACTGTCCTTCTCACAGGTAGATAGAGGATATAGTTAAATGACATATTTTTGAAGTCCATCAGCTCTTTGTAGACTTACCCTGTGGAGATATTTCCAATTGTTAGGTTCTTGATGTAAAGATACATTGGAATTTTTTTTAATTGTTGTTGTTTTGTTTTTTTGTAAGTCTGATTCAGCTTCCTTCCCATATATTTTTTAAAGTCTTTGTGTGTTTTTCAATCTAATTATTTACTACATAAAATTTGGAGGGAATTCAGACTACAGAAGTCCATTTTAATGTAATTTTAGGTGTTTAACACATTCTAGCATTTGTCATCTGTTGCTCTTGCTTTGCTGTCAAAGGATTTGGATATGATGGCCTTAAAAAAATTAAATCTTGAGTGTTGTGTAATACAGCATCATTTCATTGTAATTCAGAACACATAGCTTCAAGTGTTTGAAACACTCTCTAGCCAGTTCCTTTCACAATGAAAATAGACATAAGACTAATGTGAATGCATGTTTTTTTCCAGCTTCACTAATCTTGCAGCTAACATTTTAGCAAACAATTAAGCACTGAAGAAAGTTTACAGAATTTAAGGCCAAATTATCAACCACTCCCTACTGATAATCTCACTCACATATTTTACCAAAAATTGCATGAATAAATATGGTCACTTTAAAGGAATGATCTCAAACGTTATTTAGAAGCAGAACCACCTGGATCAACCCCAGATAGCTAATTAATTTATTCAAATTCTTTTTTTATTGTTGTTATAGTTATTCTTAGAAGCAAAGGCATTTTAGGGAAACTCAATAGGGCATTATCTGAAATCCTTGTCATTTATAAAATATTACATAATTAATTTAAAGAAATTTATAAAATCTATAATGAATCACCATGCACTTTTCATTATGATATTATAGGAAGAATGTTATGTATGGATGGTTGCTCTTCCAGTTCTAAATTTTCCATTCCTAAGGAGTTATAAAGGGGGCTGGGATTTAGCTCAGTTGGTAGAGCGCTGCTCTGCAGTCTCTGAGGTCCCGAGTTTGATTCCCAGCACCACAAAATGGGAGAAGGACCTGGCAATCCACTCCCAAGGCAATCCCGAAACAGTCAGCCATTGAAAACCCTATGAGGGTCGCTATGAGTCAGATACCGACTCAACAGCACCTAACAACAACTACAACAAGGAGTTATAAAATTGATGTAATACCAATAGAGATGTTTCAACCAACAGATGCAGCACTGAAGGCACTAACCTGTTTATGTTAAGAGATCTGGAAAACAATTACCTGGCCAACTGACTGGAAGAGATCCATATTTGTACCTATTCCCAAGAAAGGGGATCCAATTGAATGTGGAAACTATCAAACAATATCATGAATATCACATGCAAGCAAAATTTTGCTAAAGATCATACAAAACTGACTACAGCAGTAAATAGACAGGGAACTGCCAGAAAATCAAGCCAGATTCAGAAGAGGGCATGAAATCAGGGACATTGTTGCTGATGTCAGATGGATATTAGCTGAAAGCAAAGAGTACCAGAAAGATATCTATCTATATTTTATTGACTATGGAAAGGCATTTGACTGCATGGATCATAACAAATTATGAATAACATTATGAAGAATGAGAATACCAGAGCACCTAATTGTACTCATTGGAAATCTGTACATTGACCACAAGGCAGTTGTTCAAACAGAACAAGGAAACATTCCCTGGTTTAAAGTAGAGAAAAGTGTGCATCAGGGCTGTCTCCTTTCATTGTATGGCTCCAATCTCTATGCTGACCAAATAATCTGAGAATCTGGACTTTATGAAGCAGCACCATGATTGGAATAAGACTCATTAACAACCTATGTTATGAAGATGACACAACTCTGCTTGCTCAAAGTGAAGAGAATTTAAAACATTTACTGATGAAGATCAAAGAACATAGCCTTCAGTATGGATTGTGCTTCAATATCAACAAAACAAAAATCCTTACAATGAGTCAGTGACCAATTTAATGATAAATAGAGAATAGATTGCGGTTGTTCTAGATTTTACTTTACTTGGTACAATCAACACCCATGGAAGCAACAGTCAAGAAATCAAAAGATACATTGCATTGGGAAAAGCTGTTGCAAAAGACTTCTTAAAGTGTTGAAAAGTAAAGACATCACATTGAAGATGAAGGTGCACTGAACTCATGCCATGCTATTTTCAGTTGCATCATATGGCCATGAAAACTGGACATTGAACAAGGGAGACAGGAGAACAATTGATGCTTTTAAATTACAGTGCTGGAGATGAATATTGGCTGTACCATAGACTGCCGAAAGAACCAACAGATATGTCCTAGAAGAATTGTAACCAAACTTCTCCTTGGAAGCAAGGATGGCTAGATTGCATCTTACGTATATTGGACTTGTAGTTAGGGGGAACCAGTCCCTAGAGAAGGGCATCATGTTTGGAAAAATGGCAGGTAAATGAAAAAATGGAAAACCCTCAACTAGATGGATTGACACAGTGTCTGCAACAATGGACTTAAACATAAAAAAGTTCATGTGCCTGGCACAGAATCAGGGAGTGTTTTGTTCTGTTGTACATAGGGTCACTATGAGTTAGACCCAACTTGATAGCACCTAACAACAACCTGGCGTTATAAAGAGATTGTCACAAAACCCCAACTTAGGGAAAGGGAAGAAGCATTATTTCTCTGCTGTTTTGTTGTTGTTGTTGTTGTTGTTGTTGTTGTTTTTATAGACACAATGTATCCTAAGGGTGTTATACAGAAGTATTTTTCTGAACAACTGGCCAAACCTCACCACTCCAGGTTGTAGCCCCACACACTGGCCTATTGTGTCCTGAAGGTTATTGATGGGGATCTTTGTAGGAACTGCTCTTCCTCGTATTTCTTTCACATTTTGAAATAACTAAAAAGTCTCATCTTTGCCACTGAGCTATACTACACGCTCATCTCTGCCCTCGGTTACTTTGCCATTGTCTATAATTACAGCAGAGTCAACGAAGTCAGCCCACCATTGCTGACAATTCTTCAATGCCTTCACTGCCCCTTGCATAAAAGTAAAACTCACTAGTGGTGGGAATTCTGGCTCAACCCAGAAAAAATTTTAGCCAAATAGGTTAATTAGTCATTAAAATTATCATAGGAGTATGAAGTACTTTCTAGATGCTGCTGTGCACATGGGTGTATCCCTATATAAAGTGCCTACTATATTTTCATCACTTTCAACTATTTCAAACATTTCTTTGCTCATTCAGGCCCTCTTTTTCTTGTTTTAGATCTTGTTTTAGTATATTTCCTAGAAGGTCCTTTCTCATCTCTTAAGTCCTTAAGATCTTTTCAGAATTTCGGTAGCATTTTACCTTAAATGTTAATTACCTTTTTAAACAAAAATAATTTTAACAAAATTATAAGGCAGGACAAATATCTATAGGCAGTTTGTATTACTATGCTTGGAAAAGCACATTCTTTGTATTTCAGAGTACTTTACTAATGATATTTTTCTAAAAGCTACACCCTGAATGGAAGAACAAACACATGGATTCAAAACTGATGGTCTTGTAGCGACTCTAAAACTTTCGGATGGAAATGACACAAAAATATTTAATATATTGAATGAAAGAAGCTCCTTTCTGGGTCTTCATTTCCTATAGTGTGTTATCCTAAATTAATACCAATATTAAATGACCATCATTCTTCTTTCCTTAGTCCCTCAGTCTGTGGCCTTGGGGTGGTTGTTTTATCTTATCTGTCTTCAGTTTGCTCTTTTTGGGAAAAGGGAATTAAAATGTACTTTTCTTGAAAGGGCGGTGATACTTTAAGGTTTTGGACAAGTATTTAAATAATAAAAATCAGACTAAATAATGTTCATTATTTTCTGAAGACATTTCAACTAAGACTAACTTATTCTTGTTGGGTTGAGTTTACTTTTGACCATGTGTCTACCAAAATCCAATATTCTCAATCTTTTCAAGTGAGACTGAATCTATCAGTTGCTTCATTCTCCTTCAAATTCTCATGGAGAGCAGGTGAGAGGCAATCTAGCTGCTGCCAATGCATTAAGAGATTTTACATTTTTAAATCATTCTCCATGTTCTGCATGTAACAACTTATTTGTTTTTTTCTTTTTCTTTTCTTTTCCTTCTTTTTTTTTTATAGAATACTTGCAGAGCTCTAATGGCATTAGATACCCAACATTCAATAGGTTGGATGGCACTTGGTGGCACTAGTCTCTGAGTATTCAATGAGAATCTTGTTTGGTTCTTTTTCATTTTAATTACTGGAATGTCTGTGGATATAAGTTGCTCCACACAAAAGGGTGACAAATAATGATGAAAGACACCAGAGTGCTCTCATGTGTGGCTTCATCAAGAAGGAGAAAAGAGATTATTGCAGCTGAACTGATCACATGGAATTTGCTGGGTCTTTCTTTACTCCCCAGCCCCCACGTCCATCGTCATCATGTCCATCTACTAAAACAGGGTTCTTCAGATCTATGAACGGTCCAGTCGAATAACACACAAAAATTGATCCTATTAACAATATTCTTTAGAATCTTCAAGGATATAACTCTGCTTTATATGTGGGATTCCAACACAAGCATTCTCAGATCCTTGAAGGAGCAAATTGTTTCTAATTCTGTCATTTTCTTCCTAAGGGACTGTTGCCTTAAAACAGAGTTTCTTTGGGGAGAGGGGGGTGGCTAGGAGCCGTACAAGCCTTCAGTTAAAGCAATGCTCCTCTGTCCTTCCCAGCAACTGAGACATCACTTGCATTTTTTAATTAAGATTTTAATCCTTTAAAATCATTTAATACTAGGCAAATATGTTAATGCTGCAAAATCAATGCTAAGAAAATTGTCAGAAGAGATAATAGGTAAAATTAATTATTTTCTGAGCTACAAGGTTGTCAATTGTTCTTTTGTTACAAAAAAAGAAAAAAGAAAAAAAGAAAAGGAAAAAGAAAAAGAAAAAAGAAACTCCATTATCCTTACAGAAAATATTAGTGATCTTAAAGGAAAGAATGAATCTATGTTCCAAATTACTGAACATGTATATGCCTGATACCATATGAATTTTTCATCTTTTCTAGGGGCAAAGTGGCTTTTATGTTTAGTGGCACTTAGGAGACCTGGGCTTCTGCCTTTCCTTGCTGGGATTACTCCTCCTTTGTCTTCTCCTCTTCACTCTGTTTTAGGGGATTGCCTCTGTTACCTCAAAGACAGTCTTTGGAATATTTGCAGCCCTCCCTGAGCTTCTTGACTCAGTGTCCCCTACTCTGTGCAGACAGCATCGCACTGAGGTTGTCTGTGGTCCTAACTGTTGACATTTGCCTCAAAGTTTCTTTGGCAGCTATCTTGTTTAAGGCATTAGTAGCTTCCTATGAAAGACTGTAACTCCCAATAGGATAAAGTAAGGGCATAATTGTGCAAACATTTCAACAAGGGATGCTGGCTATGTCCTATCTTGTTTCCAGAACTTTCAAAAATAATCTCTCTCTCTGTCTCTCTTTCTTTCTCCTGTGCTCCCTCCCTTTTTCTCTCCCTCCCTTCCCCTTTTCTCCCGCTTCTCCCTCTCTCCTCCTTCACATTTAATCAAAATGTTACTTGCAGATATGTTCATTATCACATGACAGCCTGATACACAAAAACTTGGTGTTTATAGTCACAATATGCAATGATTGAAAACAAAGGTTGTGGTTTGAACTTCTCTTAATAGGTGCTTCATGAATAACACTAAAGGTGACATAATCTACATTAAAGGAGAACACCTATAATTAGAGTTTGGACACACATGTTAGTATATGAAGGACAGTTATATCTTCCCACAATTTAGCTCCATCATTTCCATCAGGGAATTAGAGTCCATGAATTGTTTTCTTCCATTAAATTCTCTTCAATCTGTATTAGCTTTATAGATTCTTCAAAACCTAGATAAGAAATATACTTGGAAGAAGGGCAGCTTCCTTGTATTTCTCAAGCTGAATTCCTAGAGTAGGAAAAATAGTGGGCCTTAACCATCTACTTTAACCCCAAAGTCCCTTTGTGTGGCAATATGTCTTTCTATTCATGTTTCAAACAGTGGGGGAGGATTTAGGTCATGCACCGATAATGTCCTCAGTGACAGACAAAATGGCGTTTAGTACCTTAAGCCTGCAAGAATAAAAAAATAAATAAATAATAAAAAGATAGAGGGTAGATAATGAAGAGGAATTTGGTTAGGATTGAGAAGGACATTCTCAGATCTAAGAAAGTACCTTTTATCACATGCAAGGCCTCCTTGCTGTGCTGTGAGAAGACACAAAACCCCTCCAATGGAAGCCCCAGTTTATTCTGAATGACAACAGTTCATCGCTGAGATGATCATTTCAAGCATCCCCACAAAGAATATTTTATGTGTAAAAGCATATCATATAGTTGCTGAAAATGAATTAGCAAGAGGTATCTTTGTTGTTTGTTTTAGCAATATATTCAATCAAAGAGAAAAGTTAGAGAGAAGCACTCAGGGTTTGGTGTTTTCAGTTAGACTTTCCCAATTTTCATATCCTAAAGAAAAAAATGAGAAAAGACTTTGTAAACAATGAAAAAGTGTAAAACAATGTAAGGTATCACAAGCATCCATTTTCAAATGGCTTTTGGTCAGGCAATTCTCTTTTTGGAAAAGGAAATCTGGGTTACTGTCAATGTTGTGTCTCTGGTTTTTAACAGGAGTCAATGGATACAGAGCACATTTAGGAAAGTTTTCCTTATTTGTTTAAATTTCAACTTCCTTCTACAAACAAACAAACAAAAAGCACTGGTCACCTGACTAGTTTAAAATAATTTCTATTGAAAATGGGAGGGACAGCTCTTCATGTTAGGAAAAAGTCTTCCTGATGCTTCTGAAGAGCCTAGCATTTTATTCTTCTGCCCCTTGTACAGTGGGAGGGAAACAGAGAGGTCTGAAGGGGACCTGAAAGAACCGTTCTTTGTGCAGCTCCCTCCCTCCTGATGTGGTATGTGTTCCAGGAAAGGGGACAGGCACTGAGACTAAACACAAAAATCAGAATGGATTTCCCTCCTCCTTCAGTAAACAGCGTGGCACAAAAGTCCATTGTACCAGGAGATAACTGCCAAGATGAATGGGGTTGGCTGTCACGGAGGTGACTGCGCCGGTCTCTATTGCATCACAGTCCAGGGCTGAATTCCTTTCTGGTTCATCAGGGTCTGTTGGTACCGCAGGAAGTGTCATGATCCTTTTTTTCACTAGGGCCAGATGGTGTCCTTTTTGAGGCCTTACTAATGCCCAGTTTTCCACATGTAAAACTCCTGGGAAAATGACCTAACTCACAGCTGCTTAGTGAGGCTTGAGCAGGTCTTTAGAAAGACTTCTGTCAAGAACAAGGAGATTGTACCACTAGCAGAGTAAAAGGGGTGGCTGTGGCCAGAAATGTATCAATTACAAACTATTTTTAAACTGCTATCATAATTTGAATTGCAACTTGCCCAATGTATGTCTTCATAGGCAGCCACTGAAAGGATATTTCACAAAAGCAACTAATTGCTAGGGATGCTGATTGTTTTCCTAGCAGAAGTTTTACCTTCCTTGAGAGCAGATGGCCTGAATAAGGAGAGAAAATGTGGTCCAGAAGGGTCGGGAAAGGACAAAAAGTAAAAGATTCCCTAGATAGCTTCGAAGAGCCTGGGGAGAGGGGTGGGACTCTGGTGTTTAAAAAGATGGAAAAGTGGAAACTTTTGATGTATGTGGTAGTGTTTACCAAAGAATTAAATGATTCCCAAGGCTAGATAACTGCAGGTGTGATATTTAGAAAGCAAGATGCCTTTTCTATTACCTATGTTTTAGTGCAAAGACATGAAAGTTGTTATAGGGGTCACTGATATTCATTCTGAAAGTTACTATAGGATTTTTCTCCCACCCTGAAAAGCATCAGCAATAAATACATTAGAGATAAAGGAACCCTTAATATCATCTTTAAATCCATGTATATTTTTATGTGAGTTGAATAATAATTGGTTCTAGTTTTCTTGTGAGTATATTTTGCCCTTTGTGGGAATTGTCTTGATTCATTGTTTCTACCTTGCTTAAAGGAATTCTTTCTAGCTGTATTCATTAACATTTTATTTAATTAATTTGTGACAAATGACAAATTTTTCATGTCATGTTTGAATGGTATGTTGATTTTTCTTTAAATTTAGAGCCATGTAAAAGGAGGTTTGTGTTGTTTTGTTCCAAGCTATGAGTAAGAAAAAAGAAAGAGAAAGAAGTAAAAGAAAGAAAGAGAGAAAGACAGAAAGACAGAAAGAAAGGAAGGAAGGAAGGAAGGAAGTCAGGCAGGCAAAATAGATGAGTGAAGCAGCAAAATAGTTGCAATGAAGATCTATGAAGTTGCTTTTTTTCTAGCTTACAATATTTATGCAAATTTGCTTAATTTTTAGGTAGTGGAAACCTTATATTAGTAGAGAGATGAAGAGAATTAGTGTAAAACATTTGAGTCCTGTTTTCCACCAAGTCCCCCAAAATTCTGAAAGGAATGTCTTGCCTCATGTATTTTAAACCTAACAATTACCGTGCAGCAAATGGCAGTTCAGCACCACAAAAAGGAAGCAATATTTTTGCAATTTTCATTCTGCCTGAGATTTTTGATAAAAACATACAAGAGGGTGATTATCTATCTTCATAACTCTTACCCTGAAAATCTCAATATCCATAATTTACAGATTATTGACTTTATTTTTGTGACTATTTAGTAGAATTTTGCCACCCATATGTAACTGATAACAGTTTATGCAAGATGTAAATTGTAATAAGGTAATGTAATATTCCATAAAAACATCTTGGTGAGAGGCTGGCAACTTCAAAGGTTAATTGATAGTTTGCTCAAGTGTTATTGGTTTTGTATACCCTTTAAAATGCTCATCTCCTGGGGGAACTTAGAATTGTACATTTGCTTTAGGACACTAATCTGAGAGGATAAGAGAGAAAGAAGTACTCTGAGAAGCAACCAGAAGCATTAGAACAAAGACCCAACGACTTCTTACAGGCGTAAGTTATTTGCTCATCTTTATTTTAAAATAATAACAGAACTCTAGAAACAACTTCAAATTTAATTCTGCTGATTGATATTGTTTTCCTTTTTGTTTTAAAAGCATACCCCACTGCTGGGGCCATGGGTCAGCAGGAGAAGAGACACAGGTATCCTGCATACACAAAGGATCCATGTTGTACCACTAACAAGCTCTAGAGACAGAACCAGGATTTCCTCCACTGGGTCAGTTACACACAGCCCAGCTTTCAGTAAAAGCTAGCCTTCTGCTTCCTTTCTTTCTTGAGCAGGGTTACGTTTTTGTTGTGGCACAAAGAAATCCTTCCCTCCCTTGTTCACAAAGCCCCACAGCACTGGCTCTCCTTTATCAACTGCTCTTTTCTTTCTCTGAATGCTATATTTTTTGTTTACATAAGAATTCTTGTAGATGTTTTGTTTACATATGTATTCACTCATTTCAGATGAATGAAAGGAAATGATGAAATCCTAAACCCCAAAGCACAATTTTACAAAGACTAAAAACCATCTCTGTAGCTGTCACTCTGCCAGAAAGTAACTTTAATCTTGCTTTTATTTGTTTTAATTATTGACAATTGTCTTAATTATCTGACTCTTCATATCTTAGGCAGAAATTCAGAGGGTTTGCAGGATCTTTTTTAGAGTCAAGTTGAACGCTATGTAGTTTTGTTGTGTGGAAACAAGGAGGAAGAGAAGGTGATTAGAGAGATACTGTTCAACTATCACAATGGATGATCAAAGAAAGAAAAACTATGTTAAGCCACATATGAGTGACCATAATAAGTTTATACATGGAATTTTAACATGTAAATAGTGAACAGCAAAGGGTATTCTTCTAAAATAATCAGAAATTAATCTGTGACCATACTCATGCTTTAAATATATTCTGACTCTTTTCAAGAATATTCATTCAATATATAGAGAACAAAAATTCAAACTGGCCAGTTTAATATTACCTTATAGCAGAAACTAGAACCTCCATATTTTTTCACTATTATAACTTCTGGCAGTGGGAGAGGGGACCTTCTTGTTGAACGTATTACAATCATCTCTCAAACAAAAGACTCAGTTTAAAAAAAATCTTTTCAGTTAAATTTTCTGTTGTGAGATTATGTGAAATGTACTCTTTCCATTTTCAAAAACTGTGCTAAATTAAGATATAATTCTTTTCCTCTGAGGCTACCCACATGTTTGGAATCAGTGGCTTTTTAGAATGTAACCTATAAACTATTAGAATCTTCCAGAAAAAAATTTACTCACATTTTTGGTGTTTTATTAGCAAATATTCTTGGAGTTCCTACTCTCACCAGGCAATTAGGTTGGACATGAGCAGTACAAAAAAAAAAAAGAGTCCAATGGAGACCCTCTTCTATAAGATATTTCTGATATTGTTTTAGAATAAAGTCAGGAAGGACAGGCAGTATGTATACTGGGGGATCTGGAAGTACCTTGTAGATCATAGCATCCACATCATGTCATATTCTTTTCCTCTCCTTTGATTTCCTGAAGACACATTATAAGGCTGTACTATACACAGTAACAGTTCTACAGATATCACTGTTACTAAGTTGTAGTTATTGTCATTCAAGCTGTCATTATAAAACATTTTATTTGACTTGTTCTTTAAAATAATCCAGGGAGATCATTGCTGGTGCTCTTGTTTACTCTGTTTTCATGGATTATTTGGATTACTCCAAAATCTTTTTATTAATTAAAATTACAAAACTACCTTCAGTTAATTAAAACTACAGACTTGTTATTTCACTCTGGGTTGTGAGGGACCTGGAACTTACATCACCTCTTCAGTTTTTGGCCCATGCTTCTCTCGTTTTACACATTCATTTGCAAGCTAGTTAAGAAAGACCAGTTGACCATATAGATACTGCCAGGACATAAACATCCTTTAAAAACAATTTATAAATTGCCAGATTCCATAGCTGGCAAAAAACTAGGACATCATCCAATGATCTCATTCTTCGTAATAGAAGAGCCAAAGGAGAGGAGAAACTTTATCTTACTCACTCATAGTGAAGCACAGCAAAATAATAATAAATCATGGAAAATTTGTGCCTAACATTTTGTGTACATTGTTTAATTCTCACTATAAATTCTGAGGTGGGTGCTGATTTCTGTGTGCTTCCAGATCACAAAACTAAAAATTTAGAGGTTAAGTAACATACTAAGTTTCTCCTGGTGTTTGTTTGTTGTTAGGTGAGGTCGAGTCAGGTCCCATTCATATCAATGGTATGTACTACAGATAAAAACACTAGCATACACTGTGCCATGAACCTGATCTTTTTATTTTGAGCCCATTGTTGCAGCTACTGGGTTTTTTCTCATTTTGAATCATGTCACATCAGCAAACGGAGGTCCCAGGGGTTTTACTCCATTCCCATTATTAAAGTCAACTCTGTCTTGATTTCCCCCCAGTTGTCTTTTGAATGCCTTCCAGCCTGGGGTGCTCATTCCCCAGCACTATATTTGACAGTGCTTTTCTTCTATTCATAGAATTTTCAATGGCTAATTGTTTTGGAAGTGGGCTGCTGGGTCCTTCTTCCTATTCTTTCCTGGTCTGGAAGCTCAGCTGAAATCTGTCCACCATGATTTGCCCTGCTGGCATCTGAAATACCAGTGACATAACTTTCAGTATCACAGCAATACACAAGTGCCCCAAACACAAGAAGCTGACAGACATGTGGGGTCAGGTTCTCTAGATAATAAAAAGTGGAATCATAATGCAAATCTAACTCTAGGGCCTTTTCCACCCAGTATGCTGGGTGGAAAAGCTGGATTTTATGCTTTTTAAAGGAAGTACTAATAAGTGGTCTTGAATTTATACTACTAAAATTCCTTTGTCACTAAACTCAATGAATAGAGAAAGAGGTGAGGAGAGGGGAGAGAAGGGCAAAAAGGAGGAAGAAACCTCAATGTTGTAACTACCATGATTTTTAATTTGTATCCTTTGCTTTCAGTCCAATATTAAGATTCTTAAAGCCAGATTCTATCACATTATTATTTAATGATTCCTAATTAGTAAGTTACAAAGATTAAATAAACAGTATCAGATCAATAGAATAAGTTATTATGTAATATTAAAAAGCCTCTTAATATTTATTTAAAAGCATTAACACTGTTACCTTATCAAGCTCTGGAAAAATCACATTAAACCTCTGTAGTTATATAAATATTACAAACTTTAAAATTCAATGAACTGAATATAGTTTTATTGTTGTTGTTAGGTGCCATCGAGTTTAACTCAATTCATAGCAACCCTATGTACTATAGAAGGAAACACTCTCTGACACTGTAACATGTCTGGCACTATTTTCACTGTTTCTATGCTATTCATAGGGTTTGCAAAGGCTAATTGTTTCAGGGGTGGACTGCCAGGTCCTTCTCTCTATCCCACAGTACCCAGGATTCCCAGGTGGTCTCCCATCCAAGGACTAACTAGGCCCAACCCTGCTTAGCCTCTGAGATCAGATACCAGGGTAGTAGGGGTAGTAGGGATAGAAGGGTACTAGGGGTGGTAGGGATAGAAATCAAAGATATGTCCTTTTTCACAGTGGGTAAACTTTCCATTTTATATAAATTTCTTAAAGATATTCAAAGAAAAGCCTATTGACTCAGATACTTAAGAATTCACTTCATCGTGTGGATGAATATATTTTTTACCTTTATTTTTAACATATTTTATGTTAACATTTTTGCTTTCTTTATGTTTGCTTTCTTTATGTTCTTTCTTTATGTTTCTTTATGTTCTTTATTTCTAGTATGTTGTTGTTAGGTGCTGTTGAGTCAGGTCTGACTCATACCAACCCTATGTAAAACAGAACAAAATATTCCCCAACATTGTGTCATGCCAATCACTATGTTAGTGCTTCTCTGCACTAGAGTATTCAATGGCTGAGTGTTTTCAAGATTGTTTCAGGAGTAGGCTGCCATTTTTCTGTTGCTGGGAATCAAATACAGGGCCTCAGGGTGTTCAGAGAAAGCATTCTACCAGTTGAACTAAACCCCAGACCAATTCTACTGTATATGTACAAAATAGGAACAGCTACATATTAGTCTTTAAAAATAAACAAAATCTACATACATATACAGATGTATGTAGCACATTATATATTACATGTTGTTGTTGTTGTTAGGTGCCGTCAAGTCAGTATCCAACTCATAGCGACCCTCATAGGGTTTTCAATGGCTGACTGTTTTGGGATTGCCTTGGGAGTGGATTGCCAGGTCCTTCTCCCATTTTTGCGGTGCTGGGAATTGAACTCAGGACCTCAGAGACTGCAGCGCAGCGCTCTACCCACTGAGCTAAATCCCAGCCCGGCAATATACAGGCAATATATATTACATACTAAGATAAAATTTACTACTACAATATAGAGTATACTTGGGTACTTTGTCATAAATAATAATTAGGTTTTCTCCATCTCAATTATTAATAATGCATTTTGACATTGTCAGACAGATTTTGAATTCCTTATCACTGTTATTATGTTTAAATTATCTAGTGCTTTAAATGCCCTATTATTGCTATTATTTAATCACTAATTTTACACCTGCATTAAGTATCTACTGTGCACATGACACTAAGCCACGTGTTATAACAGAATCAAATAAATGATTTTATATGATCAAGGCTGGGTTCTTTTCTTTTGGGGTTTATTAAATATGTCTATCTATGTTTTATTGACTATGAAAAGGCATTTGTGCAGATCACAACAAATTATGAATAACGTTGTGAAGAATGGGAATACCAGGGCACTTAATTGTGAAGGCTGTGTCCTTTCACCATAGCTCTTCAATCTCTATGCTGAGAAAATAATCCACTAAATTGGACTTTATGAAGAAGAATGTGGCATAAGGATAGGAGGAAGACTCATTAACAATTTGCAATATGTACATGACAAATTTACTTAGTGAATGAGAAGAGAATTTGAAACACTTGCTGATGAAGATCAAAGAACACAGTCTTCAGTAGGGATTGCACATCAACATCATATGGAGGTACCTCAAAAAACTAAAAATAGAACTACCATATGATCCAGCTATAACACTATTGGGAATTTACCCAAAGGGAGATGAGTCATCATACCATAGAGACACCTGCATCTCCATGTTCAATGCAGCGCTTTTCACAATAGCAAAGATATGGAATCAACCAAAGTGCCCTTCAACAGAAGAATGGATAAAAAAACTATGGTATATATACACAATGGAATACTATTCAG
>VMDO01021146.1:0-36007 GCA_007922755.1 Pedetes capensis
TCTGGATAGTAGTCATTTACAGGTTAAATATATCTCAAATTTCTCCTTTTCTGTAGCCTATCTTCTAATTTTTTAAAATTAGGACTTTATTTTTAAACAGTTAATAAATTTTCTGTATTTAAATGAATACTTTTTCTTTATAGTTCATACTTTTTGATTTGTTTGTAGACTCATTCTTTACACTGACTTCATAAAAGTATTTTCACTTCATATCCAATAGTCTTCCAAATACTGAAGATGCAGCAACACATAAAATTGACAAAAAATTCTGACAATCTAGTAAAGAGATTAAGACAATGCTGAGGAAGTTAAATATATAATCTGTATACACAGATTAGCATTCTGCAGATTTTTTTTTAAGGCAAGGAAAAGAGACAGTGAATGCCAGTAGAGGATGATAATACTCGAGGAAAGTAGTCTCCAGCATGGTCAGAGGTGGCCTAAGAAAGTGACATCTGAATTCTGATGAATTTTTAAAAAGATTCCAGGTGGATATATGAAGCAAGAACCTTTCAGGTCTAAGGAAGAGCAAGTGCAAAAGCCCAAAGGCGTGAGTGTGACTAGTGTGTTCTAGAAACAGCAGGGAATACTGTATCATTGAAGAAAAACATCAAGGGACAGAACTGTAGGAAATTTCCCCAAATCCTATCCTCCTCCAGTATTCACATTTCTAAAGAAGGAAAGTCCATCTGCCAGTTGCTGAAGCTATAACCCTTGAGGTCATCCCTGATGCCTCTCCTTTGCTCACATTCCAGGACCATTCAGAATCTGATCATCGTTCAGCCCTCCACTGCCATCACTGTAATCCAAGTCAATATGGAACTTCTGTGGTTCCTGCCTAACTCATCTTCCTGCTTCCAGTCTTGTCCTTCTACTGTACCTTTATCCCAAAACAGCCTGAGATTTTAATTATACATTATTTCTCAAAGTGCTTCTCACCACACTCAGAGTAACACTTAAGAGTTCTTACTTTGACCTTCCCAAATCCACCACTCACCATTCCTTTATTCTGCCTTCTCTCTCTCATTCTCTCTCTCTCTGTCTCTCTCTGTCTCTCTCTCTCTCTCTCTCTCTCTCTCACACACACACACACACACACACACACACACACACACAGACACAGACATAGACACACACAGAGCTATTTGAAAATTGATAAGCTTGGCAAAAGTTTTATTAGTAATGAAAAAAGTCCCAGAAAGTTTGCTTCAGCATTGTCTTATCTATTATTTCCCCCATTTTAAAAAATAGTAAGAATTATACAACATATCACTGAGCATTAGTTTTCGCTCTGCCCTGAGGGACAACCAAGATATTTCTCTAGTTATTACAAGACAACTGAAGTCTTACTTGATGTATCTCTTTAGAAAATACAAGCAGGATATTGTTTTCCATAAATGAAATTAACATTCCAAAGCAGGGTAAAAGATAGAAATTTATAAAATCACAAAACAAAAAGTTAGGCATAAGCCTTTACTTAAAAAAAAAAGATTATCTCAGATATTTCCTTACTTCTCTCTTCAGTCCTGTATATGGGTTTTGCCAGCTCATTCAAACACCTTGGTCATATGGTTAGTTAAGAGAGTTTGCATAGCCTAATGTATAAAAGAACAGATAGAAGAGAAAACAGAACACTTAACATGAAACAACCTTATTTTTCTCCCACAAGGCAAATGATCTCAGCTGCAACAGCCTTAAACATTTATAGCTAACTAAATTTTTTATGAGCTGCTACTAAGAAGGTTCAATCCATTTCTTAAGAATGATAGCCTGGTCACACAGTTCTGAACTGGAATTCTCATCAAAAGATTAAGGAAAGCTCAGTACCAACTCTACCCTATAAAATCTCAACTCTTCTACTTGCAATACTAGCTTGCTTCTTTTTTATAACTGTTTCTTAAAGAACAAAATAATTATAAAGAATAAAGTGCAAATTGAAAAAGAAAGACACTCATGTACCTGACAATATGAGCATTAGAAGAGAAATTATTATTCTTAATAAGCAGCATATAATATTAACATTTAGATAGGATGCCCCCCAAAATGTCACTGCACTATTTTCTTGCTACTCCTGGTCCACATGAAATTATAAAATGCTATTCTTGTATAAGATCCACCACAATGTTTTAGCACACAGAGCCATAGTAACACATTATTAATATTTATGAACCTAGAGAAGTCAGTAAAGCTTGGCTTTCAGAAAGGCCACCCTGCTAGACTCCCACCATCAAAACAGTAATAAAATTAGCTCAGAAAAGCTTAGCAAAATAACCTGAAAGAAAATATTTTAGCTCATAAGGGAGGTGGTGCCTGAAGTATAAAATGCAAGGAAATGTTAGACCAAGAAGAATACATTAATCAAAATAACCTTTTAAAATTAATGTTCCATTACAAACTCCAACATGAGACAATGTTCTGTGAAAGCAACAGCCATGAAGAAATAGCCAAATAATTGGCTTGCAGCATGAAGAGCACCCATGACAAATTTTAATACTTTCTCAGACCTAGCTTTATCCATCATTTGTAGAGATAATTTCATAGTACTAGGTATCAGAAAAACTACTAATAAAATTGGGAAGACAAATTTCTTTGCAAATATGGTAATTTATTTTACATACAGACACACATACAGACATGCACACTATACACACAAGAGTTATGGGTTGATTTATGTCCCAGAAGAGCATGCTAAAGCCCTAATCCACAGCACCTCAGAATGTGGCCTTATTTGAAAACAGGGTCATTGCAGATATAATTTACTAAGATGAGGCTCTACTGGCATAGGATAGAAACTCAATCCAATACAATTTGTATATTTACAAAAAGAGAAGAATCTGGACCCAGAGACAGTGATGTTCATGGAGAATATCATTGATAACAGGGCAAAGATTGAAGTGATGGAGCTACAATCAAGGACACCAGGGACCCACACCCATGACCAAGAAGCTAGGAAGAGGCAAGGAAGGATTCCACCAGAACCTCAGGGTCCATGACCCTGCCAACACCTTGATTTTGAACTTTCAGCCTCCATCACTGTCAGAAAATAAGTCTCTGATTGCTTTTAAGCCACCTAGTTTGTGGCACTTAGTTATAGCATCACTAAGATTAAAACAGATTTAGAATAATATTTACTAATGAAAGGAAGGAGGTCAATATGATTGGGAAAGGCTACATTCGTTATCTATAAATATATAAGTACAGCCATAGCACTGTGGCATCTGATCCCATCAGATTTTTTGGGAGATGGACCCGGCAACCCACTCCCAAAACTCAATCTGCCATTGAAAAACCCAAAGAACATCAGAGAAGCAGTGACAATAAGTGTTTCGCCTCTTTTATGTAGGGTCGCTATGAGTGGGATACCAACTCAACGGCACCTAACAACAACAACAAGACACACACACACACACACACACACACACACACACACACTCACATGCCTGGAAGGATAGGCATAGTAATGGGCATTTGTATAATACTATGGATATCTCCATAAACATCAATGTAGGCTTTGAGAATAATATATAATGTTGTTGTTAGGTGCCACCAGGTGGGTCCAACTCACGGTGACCTTCATAGAATTTTCAATGTCTGATTGTAAATACATAATAGTTGCCTATAAATACCTTTATTTTCACCATGAATGTAAATATAGCAGGGCATCATACATTCATTAAATAGTGATATATGTTCAGCTATTTAAGGAGTTATGCTGGCTTGAAATTGAAGTTGAACTTTTCCCTTTGACCTGGAAAAGAAGTAGAGTGCTTCTCTAGATTCCATAACTACTGCACTTACTCTTGCAAGAAGATATTCAGTAGGGAGATCAATTTCTTACATAAATGTTTTCATTTCTCTATGGCTACCATGAGGGTTTTGGTAGATTCTCTTCCACACGGATTTCTGCAACAACCTCCTTACTGCTTCCCTCCTTTAGACTCTGTTCACTGCCATATAACTGCTACTCTCTAAGGCTGTTCAATGGCCTCTATTGGCATATGGGATGTTTCCTGAATCATGTTCCACCGAGTGCTAGCCCAGTAGGATATTAAAATACATAATGTTAAATAATACTCTTGGATTCAAAAGGATTGAGAAATTTTGGCTTAAAAAATTAAAGTTCCTTATTAAATAACTCAGTCTCTAATATGCTAAGGTGTATTTCAAAATTCCAAGGAGAAAGGCTAGTGGACAGTATTTTCTTTCAAACATACTGAGTGATGGAACTCTTTTTAGTCAAATCTCGGGGAACTACATTCCCCAGAACAGACTTGAAGGGAATATTTCACTAAGCCTTAGAAGGTAGTCTACTAAATTGATGTTAAACACAGATTCCTCTCATCCAAGTTATTCCTATGGTGGGGGCAGGCACAGGCTTGTATGCATGTGTACCCAGCGCCTGGCATATGCCAGGCATGCACTGTACCATTGAGCTCATCCCCAGCCCTGTTCACATTATTTTAAAGAGTGGTTTAACTCAAAAATTTTTTATTAGGTACTCTATCAGATGATTTAACCTAGGTAAAGGTACATTTTCATCATTTATGAAAGGTAATTTTACATAAAGAGACATGTAGGTAGGCCAATAGTGCTAAATATTCTGTTCTGGGAGATATTTCACTCATCTATTCATTAAGCAAATATTTATTATACCCCTAGTAAGAGTCAGTCCCAATTCTCAGTTGTTAATAGGCAATGGCAAGTAGGAGAGTCATGATCTGAACTGCAAAGAGCAGAGTCAGGTGGGTAATGCAGACAAGCTAAAGCAAAAAGAAATTACAATATGATATAAATACTGTAATTGTGAAGAATACATAAGAGGGGTACACCAACACTGTTGGGGAGGGTTGTAGCAGAAGTGGCACTGTACTTAGTCAGGAAGAATGAATGGGAAGGAGACAAGAAAAAAGTTTGGAAAGAATATATCAAATCCCTTTCACCATCCCATTCCCAGGCTCAGGATACCCTAACCATGGTATAAAACAACTTCTACTGTCAAGTCTAATAAATTTGTTATCTTTCCTAGAAGACTAAAGAGAATTTTTGGCCCAGTCCTGGCAGAGAGGGAAAGAGTTATATGAAGAGGAAGAACCCTGTATTTGTTCAACCTACTCTAAATATTTTGCATTTTATTCACAGCAAATCTAAGGGTAACAAATTAATAGAAACTAGGACTGAGGATTGTTTCACAGTGATGATGTGGCAAAGAGAACAGTATTGTATATGAAAAACTGCTCTCATCCTGTTAACTGCTACTCATCCACTTAGGTAACATTAATGAGAAAAATATACAACAAATAGAGGGATGATATAAGCTTACTTCATGTAGAGTACTTCATTGTAGTAAGAGGAGCCTTTGACACTGCCTAATTCAATCTACTGTGTTTTAATACTTGAAGAATATGAGACTCACAGAAGAAAAGCACCTGCAAAAGGAAATATGTCTAGTTAGTGGAAGTTCTAAACAGGATCTAAGTTTTGTGGCTGTCTGCTAAAGGTTTGGATTACTGCACAATGATGGATAATTAAAGATTAATTTGTTCAAAAAATAATTAGGAAGCAATACTATGTGGCAGTCACTCACTGTTTTAGGTATTGGGGATCAAAACAGACACCATTTCTAGGAAGATGCAGCTTACAAAATTAAGCAGAATGAGGAATAGGGCTTCTAGGTGTAGAGAGGATTCTAGTTTAAGAAGGGCAGTCAGGGAAAGCCTCCCTGAGAAAGTAGCATTTGGACAGATACCTAGAAAAGAGATCAAGTCATGCAAATGTCCGAAGAAAGCTCATTCGTGGCATAGGAAACACTGATGGTGAGAGTGTTGAGAAACAGCAAGGATGTTTCTGCATCTGCAGCACAGTAAGTTCGGGAGACTGGTTGAAAATGACATCAGAGGCTGGATGAGAAAGAGCATTGAGGTCATGGTAAGAATGTTGGGAATTTATGCTGAGTAAAGTCAGAAGTATCTGGAAGGTTTGAGTAGAAGAGTTATATGATTTGACCACAGGTTTAAGAGGTCCACACTAGCTGAAGGGTATACTGTGCAAAACTGGGAAAAGACAGATATGAAATGATTGTAATAATCTAAGCAAAAGATGCTCAATGGTAGCAATTAAGGAGGTGAGAAGTGGGAAAATTCTGGCATTCTATCTAATTGCTCATGGATTAGATTAGAGGGGTGAAAGAAAGAAATGAGCAGAAATGATTCCAAAGGTTTGAGCCAAGCTGATTTATTAGAAAACTAGAGGTGCCACATTTTGAGTTGGGGGATAACTGGGGATGAGGGAGTTGGAGACAGTTCCTGAATTGTGCTAAAAAGTTAGACAAATTAAAAGATATTCATCCATATGTTTGCAAATATACATATTTGTGTCATTTAATAATAACTATGGGGTATACTGGAAGGAGCTAAACATAAAAGCAGTCAAGAAAATCAAAGTGCGTAGCCCAATTAGAGTGCTTATCTTTTTTTCTGCCTCCCAAACACTGCACTGAGGTTCCATTTACAGGTTGAAGTATAAATTTTTGTTAACTGCTCACATGTGTAATCATATTGGGCAGACACAAAGATAGGAATACACATTGCTTCAAATTCTGACCATTTACATCAAGGGAAGTCAGTGGGTTTTTTTTGTTATAAAGGTAAAACTCCAATTTAAATTTCAATTAGCATAGTAATTGTAGCTTTCACTAGCACTAAATATGCCCCTTAAATAAACCTACCCATCTTTAGATTCCAAACCTGTAAACATTCAATTTGTCATAAATCACTCTGGGCTTTAAAAAAATTGTTTTAGGAGTAAGTGGTGGGTGTGTGGAACATAGAGGAGGACACAGCACATGGTATACTGTGAGTTTAAGTGTATTCACACTTAAACACTGTCCTTCTACACCACCCTCAGTCCTTAGAAGTTAACCTGAGAATTCCCCTGCTGGAGTTTACTACTGGATTAGTTCAGTACTCCGTTTCCAGAAGGCCATACTCCATGCCCAGGAAGCATGTGGCCTGCGTCCAGGTGTCCAGCACTGCACACATATGGGAAGGTGCTTTCCTGGCCTCTGCCAGTAACACAGATACCACTCATTGCATGTATTGTTGTTGTTGTTAAGTGTTGTCGAGTTGTGTCTGACTCATAGCGACCCTCATAGGGTTTTTAATGGCAAATTGTTTTCAGGATTGCCTTGGGAGTGGGTTGCCACATCCTTCTCCCAGATTTGGGGTGCTGAGAATCAAACTCGGGACCTCAGAGACTGCAAAGCAGCGCTCTACCAACTGAGCTAAATCCCAGCCCCATTGCATGTATAGTCAGAGCAATAATATTGCCCAGAAGCAGGAAAAAGGGAGCATCCTACAAAGAAATGGAAACCGAAGAGGAAAGGGAAATTTAGAATAAAGGAGAAAAGAGGAGAAGAGGGTGTGTTTCCAGGGCAGGAATTTTACCTTCTCCACAAATTCAACCCTGGTGAAGCATCTGGGAATGGACATATTTATCAACCAACCTCTACGACCAAGATGAGACGGAGCAGATACCTATGGGAACATCTGGCGAAAATTGGAAAAAAAAGTACTTTGAATATGCAATTGTTAATTTTCAGCAGTCGTTAGAGTTAAAATTGAAGAATCTGCTGGTTCCTAAGACTTAGAATCCAGTTAAAAATTAAAGCTTCTGATTTTTAAAAAGGAAGTAACATCTATTATATATGTTAGTTATCAAATCCCTTAGGATATATAATTCTTTCCTAGATGTGGGTCATATAATTTTTAAAAACTAGAAGGAATTGAATTATAGTAAATGTCACTCTCATTACTTTATCACTGATGACAAAGAGAGGGGAAAATATTGACTCACTGTTGCTGAATATAAACCACACTATATTTAAAATAGGGCTTGGAGTCAACTCAGTTGGGAGAGTGCCAGTCTGTACTCTCTGAGGTCTGGGTTTGATCCCCAGCACTGCAAAAATGGGAGAAGGACCTGGAAGCCCACTCCTGAAAATAATCAGCCACTGAAAACCCTGTGAATAGCACAGAAGCACTGACATAATGCCAGGCATGGCACAATATTGGGGAGTGTTTCCTTCCGTTATATACAAGGTCACTGTGAGTCAGACCCAACTCAATGGGACCTAAGAACAACAATATAAAATAATGGTAAATTGAACGCATGGCATGCAGGGCAGTGGGAAAAGGCTGGAGAAAGAGGAATTCTTAGAATCTCATTCATTATCTAGGAAAATCCTAAAGTTCATCTAGATCAAGTCCAATGACCCAAACAAGTGCTATCCATATGAACAGAACTCTTATCTGCCAAGGCAGTCTTTCTCTTTTAGGGAAGTGCTGCCCATTTAGAAGGCTGAGAGTGAGGTCAGGTGGATTCAGAAGAGTTTATTCTTAGAAATGAGGCATAGTGAAAAGTATGACACAGGGTGGCAACTCGGTTTGCCAGTACTGCACAAGCCTTCACATCCCATCCGGCTATTCACCCTGCCCTAGAGAGTATTCCAGGGGTTTCTAGAAATTGGAGGGAAAAGGAAGTGGGCAAGAGCTGCAAGTCTTCAAAATCTTGCCAGAAGTCAGGAATCACATGACAAAGTGGAGTCCAGAGTTCATAGGCACATCCAGCTCACTACCCAAAACCACAGCCCAGGGGAAAGAGCATGTCAGGATTCAAAGCACACATTCTGTACAATGCTTCAGTCTATGGTAGCTGAGAATGGATGCTGTTTTATACCAACAGGGGGCTGGAGTCTGTAAGGATTCTTTGTTTGAAGAAGTAAATGAAAACAGAGGCAAACAATGCACCATTCTCTATTTATATGGATTTCCAGAATCTAGTGTGGCTGTTAGAATATAGGCTAACTAGCATACTGGCCCAAGGTTTTAAGAGTTGATGCTGTGTGAATACCTGTTGATTTGCCTCTGCCAATCTGATTAAATGTCAGTGAGTAAAATGTCCATGCCATTTTTATGAGCAAAGATAGAAGCAATTTTGTGTTAAATAATTGGAATGAGAGGCAGTGGCCAACCACAACAGTCGATGAACTGTAGCAAACTCCAACCTCACCCTGGACAAACGCCTCCTCTTCAATTTTCTCTCTAGCAGCTTCCCTGCCTCTCATCATCAAAAACAAGGCACTGGTTTTATTCAGGAAAACTTCCAAATTCTTATAAGTGCTAGGAAAAATAACTGTTTTTATATCTTGTTTCTGTGTTTAGAGGAATGGGAGAAAGAAGAAAAGGAACTAAAATGAACTGAGAAACTACTGTCTTTCAATTGGTTGAGTGTATTATATTTACTCTTCACAACAACTCCATGAAATGGTATCATTGTCCTGGAGGGGGACATCAAAAGGCTTGACTCATATTACATTATTCAAACCTGGTGATAGATGTCTAGTTCAAATATGTTCACTACTATTGTGCTGGTTGCTAACACCTTTATATTTTATTAAACGTTGCAATTGCCTGTTCATTGTTGTTGCTATTAAATGCCATCAAGTCAGGTCCGACTCATAGCGACCGTGTGTACAACAGATGAAACACTCCCTGACACTGGGCCATAGCCAGCACTACTGTCAATCCTTCTCTGCCATTTATAGGGTTTTTGATGGTTGATTGTTTTTTGGGAGTGGACTGCCAAGTCCTTCTCCCAAGTGTACAAGAGCCTTAAAGGTATTAGGCTGCATTTAAGGTAAGAATTTTCTTAAATACTTTTATGCTTTTCTCCCACTGAAAAAAAACATTTATTCACTATATGTAAGATTAGTTGGTTTATATTTTGGTTAAATATATATTTTCAAACTATACTACTGATACATATTGGTCAAAAACTTCAACATTATTTGAAAATACATTTTTAAAAAATAGAGGAATTTAACCAGGTGCAGTGGTGCACACCTGTAATCCCAGCGCTCGGGAGGCAGAGGCAAGAGGATCGCAAGTTTGAGACCAGAGGTAATCTGTGTAATTTAGCGAGACCCTCTCTCCAAAAGTAAAAAAAAAAAACAAAATTGGCTGAAGGGGTAACTCAGTGGTATAGCACTTGCAAAGCATGCAAGCGCAAGGCTGTGGGTTCAACCCCCAGTACCTCAAAACATAAATAAATAAAAATAAAGACATCATTTTGTATGACCACAAGATGTTAATATTTATAATGTAAATATTTACATCTCTGTTATTTGTGTGAAACTATATATCATACATATATTTTGGATATTCAAAAAATATATAGTGTAACTTGTATCCTACTTTAAAATTATTCATTATGCAAATAATGTTCCTATGTCACTAGTCTTTGAAACTACAATTATAATAGCTTCACAATATCATCTTGACTATTTTTTCGTGTTGCAGTACTAGGGGCCTTTCATGTGCTAGGCAAGTGCTCGACCACTGAGCTTCACCCCCAGCCCCTTTTTTATTTTTTATTTTGAGTCAAAGTCTCACTAAATTGCACAGGCTGCCTCTGGCCTTGAACTCAAAATTCTTCACTTCGGCCTACTGAACTGATGGGATTACAGCTGTGTGTCACTGTACCTAGCTGTCATCTTGAATTATTAAATCATAATTGTTAAATATTACTCTACAGTAAGACATGTGGGCTTGTTCTAGAAATTTGGTGTAAGAAATGTTTCAGTAAAAACCCTTGATAGATACATCTTTAATTTTGCCATTGATATATTTTTCAGTGTGATTTTTATATGAAAATCTATATACAGGCTGACACATCATAATACTAAAGGTTCCAGAAAGATGATGTTGTTGTTGATAGGTGTCGTTGAGTTGGTGACCCTACCTACGACAGGAGAATCACCATTGTCAGTGCTTCTCTGATATTCATAGAGTTCTCAATGGTGGATTTTTGGGGGGATAGGTTGTCAGGTCCTTCTCCCTAGCCTGCAGCACCTGCTATTCCCAGGTGGTCTCCCACCCAAGGATTAACCAGGATGACCCTGCTTAGCTTCGGAGATCAGGCAGGATCAGATTGCCAGGATGCTATAGCTGCAGACTCCAGAAAAATGCTTTCCAGAAAGATGAAACTGCTTTTCCACATCATTCCCACTATTTAGTAGACTTTTGTGAAAAATCTGGCCCCTTAAAAGAGAAAAATTACTGAAACAAATCCCTTAACTTCAAAAAAAGTTATTTACTCATTTTCCTATTGTGCTGTTTTCCTCTATACTATATTGCCATTCTTTAAAAACCACAGATACAAAGCTCTCTGCCTGTTAAATGATTAAAGTTCACGTTTGAGATCTGTCTCTTCTCTTTTAACATCATTTATATTTACTTTTAAGGGTTTACAACCTTGTATGCCTCACTGACAGGAGAAGGATGTGGCAATCCACTCCCACAGCAATACCAAACCAACCAGCCATTGAAAACCCTATGAGGGTCATTATGAGTCAGATCCGACTCAAGGCCACCTAATAACAACAACATGCCTTACTGGGGTTCTTTATACTGTTTCTTCTTACTTTTGCATAATTCAAGTTTTTCTTTTGTAGTATCTGAATTTCATGCTAGCATTGAGAATCTTTCTGTGTTGCAAGATCATAAAAACAGTTCATATTTTCTCCCATCATTTTTGCTTTTTAATTTGAATTTTTAATCCATCTGTACTGTGTTTATCTTATAAGACAGGTATCTCATTTTATTTCCAGTCAAACTGAAAACAAACTGTCTCAAGTACATCTGTTAACCAATTTATCCTTTCCCCATTATGTTGAAGCACATTTCTCAAACAACAAATGCTTAAATATGTGTGTGTACATTAATATAATTGTATACACTTGAGCAAGATTAAATGAGTCCATGAGAGAGAAAATGAGTAGACTTCATTAGATTTTCCATTTCTATTGTCATTAGTCCTACCCCTAGGTTGGCAAGTAACAAAGGCATAGGGATCCAAACTCACTGACAACACAGAAATGATGTGCTCCAGGTATTTTCCAGAAAGTTACAGAGCATGAACTTGAATTTACTTGACAATTATCAAAATCTTAAAGAAATAAAAACTCCTGAGATTTGACTAAAAATCTATGCAAATTTCCATTCCGAGAGAACTGGAAATCCAGTGTTAATAGTATCATAAGATTATATTATCCTATAGATAAATAATACTATGAGAATGTTGTTCTTGCACAGATTTCTTTTTCTTTCTTAAAAAAATCATTTTAAATACCTGAATATCACTCTTAGGTCTGAAATTGTTTAACTACTTAAGGCACATTAAAGGATACAGCTTTATGACATAATATATCCTATACTCTACAGGAGCTCTTTCTAAAAACAAAACAAAAAAGTCTTTCTGGTGTCACTTAGAGAAAGACTAGGACTCCTTCAGGGTAATCAGCTTCTTACTTTAGGGACACTGTGTACATTGAAATAGCTCTTTCTCTTAGAGTTCACCATCAGAATATTTATAATTTGTGGGACTCTCAGCAAGTGAACAGAACCTCAAACATTTTTTGTAGTATCTCTACTCCTAGCCCATTCTTCAATTTCAAAAGCTTATATTAAATTTGTCCTGATTCTTTTATTTATGTTATATTCTTATAGGATAGGTATTCTGATAAACTGCCTTAAATATATTTTAGGAAAAGGTGGGGCATAACTAAAACAAAGAAACTCTAGAGGAAAAAAGTTTATTTTCTGTGCTTTAGTCTTCATTTGTAAGAGGTAAGTATTGGAAAAGACTAAGGTTTTCAAAGTTATCTATAGTAGAACTCAGTAAAAGCCTGCTTATTTCCAGTAGAATATTTAAAAAGAATCTGGTTCTAGGTAATTTCATAAAATTACCAATCATTTTACAATGGTAAAGTTTTGAGATGCTATTTTGTCCAATATCGTTCTGTTTTTCTATTCCCAAATTACACTTTCATCTGTAAGTACTTGCCAAAACAAATAAACCTCATATAAATATGTATAATACATATTACTTTCTAGAGGTAGAAAATATGATAAGCTTACATTTAACACTACCCTAAAAAGTAGTACAAAGGGAAAAAGAACTTTGTTTTAAAATTTATTTCCAATTCCTATCTTTAACTCAATATTCTAGGGCTGGGGTTTAGCTCAGTTGGTAGAGTGCTTCTCTGCACTCTCTGAGGCCCTGGGTTCTATCCCCAGCATGGCAAAAATAGGAGAAGGACCTGGCAGTCCACTTCTGAAATAATCCCCAAACAGTCAACCATCAAAAACCCTAAGAATAGCAGAGAAGCACTGACAATAGTGCTGAGCATGGCACAGTGTCAGGGAGGTTTTCATTCTGTTGTACATAGGGTCGCTATAAGTCAGATCCAAATTGAGGGCACCTAACAATAACAACAACCCCAATATTCTATCAATGTTGTTATTCCAACATTTCCCTAAAACAGATCACTGATAGCAAACTTCATGTGCATCTCTTTGCATAAGTAGGCCTACATATACATAAAAATACTTTCAAACTATTGGAGGAAAACACTTCAAGATATAGCATAAGAAAGAACTTTCTCAATAGGACTCGAAGTAGCTCAGGAAATAATAAGAATAATTAACAAATGAGACTGCCTAAAATTAAAAGCTTCTGCACTGCAAATAAAACAATAAACAAAGCAGGGAAACAGCCTATAGAATGGGAGAAAATCTTTTCAAGCTATTGATCTGACAGGAGTTTAATGTTCAGAATATTTAAAGAACTCAAAAAATTAAATGCCAAAAACTCCCAAAAATTCAGTCAGTAAGTGGGGAAATGAACTGAATAGTTCTCAAAGAACTTTCAAAAGAAGAAATATAAATGCTCCATAAATATATGAAAAAAATGTTCAAGATCCACAGTTATCAGGGAAATGTAAATCAAAACTACATTGAGATTCCATCTTACTCCAGTCAGAATAGCTATCATCAAGAAATCAAGCTACAAATGCCGGTCAGTATGCAGTGAACAAGGAACCCTTATACACTGTTGGTGGGAATGTAAGTTAGTGCAGCAACTATGGAAATCGGTATGAAGGTTCCTCAAAACACTAAAAATGGAACCACCATATGATCCAGTGATAGCACTCCTGGGTATATATCTGAAGGAATGTAAGTTACAATAGGGATACCTTCTCATCCATGTTCATTGTGGTGCTATTCACAACAACCAAGATATAGAATCAACTTAATTGTCCACCAAGAGATGAGTAGATAAGGAAACTGTGAGATATAAATATATATATCATGAAGTTTTATTCAGCCATAAAGAAGGACAAAACCATGGCATTTTCAGAAAAATGAATGGGACTAGAGATCATCATTTTAAGTGAAATAAGCCAGATCCATGCAAACTGTTCTGCCCTTCAGCTTTTACTCCTTTCCCAGCCTGCTTCTCTTACTCCTCCAACAGTACTGTCCTTGCAGCACTCCCAATAAGCCTCCTGCCTCACACTTAATATATCTGCCCTTCAAACTCTTACATTTATATATAAAAATATGTTGTTGTTGTTGTCGTTGTTAGGTGCCATCAAGTCGTGTCCAACTCATAGCTACCTTCATAGAGTTTTCAATGGCTGATTGTTTCAGGATTGCCTCTGGAGTGGATTGCCACCTCATTCTCCCATTTTTGCGGTGCTGGAAATCAAACCCAGGACCTCAGAAGACTGCAGAGCAACACTCCACCAACTGAGCTAAATCCCATTCCATATAAAAATATAAATAATATAAATACAAATTGTTGTTGTTAGTTGTGGTCAAGTCAGGTACAACTCACAGTTACCCTATATACAACAGAATGAAACACCCCCCAGCATTATGTCAGTGCTTTGCTGCTATTCATAAGGTTTTCAATGGCTAATTGTTTTGAGAGTGGGCTGCCAGGTCCTTCTCCCAAGCTTATACCACCCAATAAATAAATAAATCATATAAAACTTAAGTTTTATAAATTATATTCCAAAAGTTTGCCTTAAAAATTTCTGTTACCACCAAAATAGCAGCCAATTCTGCTCCCAATGAACTTCAGCATCTCAAGACTATTGCTGCCAGGTTAGCGACATTTTTTCAACATATATGTCTTAATCTAATACTTCTCAGCTAATGGATTCCTTTGGAACTTTTCATCCAATCTTTGGTACTTAAAAATTTATTTTTTAAATATATTCAGGCAGGCATTTATTAATAGGTGATTACAAAGCTGAAGCTGTACCCTCCAATTTGTACCAATTGACTTCCTTTTTTATTTTTTTTAGGCAAATAGTCCACTAGAACCCATTAGAAAAGGAATTTACCCTACATGTAGGTAATGTTCTATCACCTACAACAAAATAGGTTGCAGACTGCATCTACAACTTTAAATAAGTAGTAATCCCCAAACTTTGTTGAGACTTTTTCACTGCTATGTTTAGAATAGAGGCAATAAAATAGGTGTGACCATTAATATTGTAGTCTTGGGATTCTCCTTAGTATCCATTTCTTTTTTTAAGTAAAAGTTGTAACAATGAAATACCATATGTTCTCATTCATATGTGAGCTGAATCTTACTTAAAGGAAGAAAAAAATCCTATATATAAGTTGATGTATGAAAATGCACAATTAAACAGCAAAGAAGGGACAATATAAAGAGTAGAAAGGAGGAGGGAGGGAACTAGCAGAAAGAAGGAAAGATTGCAGAAGGTGCGGTGGGGAGGAGAATCATTGTAGAGGGATAAAGGGGGAGAGGATAATCTCAATGTAAATGATGGAACTTCATGAGTACCTTGAAAAAACAGGGGAATATAACCCAAATATGCATATGAATTTTACTACATATTAGTCAAAAGTTTCCATAAATATTGTACCTTGTTAAAAGTATAACCAAAAGTGATGTAATAGTTGCATAATGGAAAAATCCAGTGCTGTATTACTCTGTACCCCACCATCATTTATCAATAAAGGAAGGAACAAAGTAACAACTACACTCACCAATTGTATGATAAGATGTTTTCCAAACCCAATACTTTGATGGAAATTTCTTCATCCAAGTGTAATAATCATATAAAATCAATGCTGTTATACTACGATCTAAGGTATACTTTTTAAATTGCAAAAATTCTTTTAAAATAAATCTACTTGGCAAACAGTTGCAAAAAATATTAAAAGAGCACATTTTTTTCCTTTGGCTGTTTTCATTTCAATGAGTTTTCCATTTTCAACCTCTTTCTTTAATATAAAGAGAATGGTTGTGGAATGTAACTAGCCAAACATAGGAAGAAAGACGAGCATCTTATTTTGAAACTAGGAGTCTGTTTGCCAAGATTCAATTGGCTGTGCCTGGAAGAGTGCTAAGACCTCAAAATTTTGAAAGATTTGTTTTTGAACAGGAATGCTGACACCACTTCAATTCAACTCCATGAGTTATATTAGAGCAGTGTGCTACTTTCCCTACCTTAGAGATTCTGCCCAACTCTGAGGCAGGCAAATAATGCAGACACACTCCTCCTACTGTGAGTATGCTCATACAATTAGCTGGGAACATATGCCAAGGCATGTGCTCAATGTCAAGGAAAGAGCTTCAAGTCAATCATCTACATGACTCACTAAGTGCAATCCCCAACATCACCACAATTCTTCTATACTTGGGACTGATGTACAGCTGGGCAATCATCTGAACAAAGGCTGGTAAACTGGGGGCCTTGGGCCAAATCCACATGTGTATACAGCCTGCAAGCTAAGAGTGAATTTCACATTTTGAAATCCTTAGGGGAAAAAATTAAAAAGAAAAATAATATTTCTTGATAGATGAAGCATCCATAAAATTCAAATTTCAGTGTCTATGAATAACATTTTATTGGAACACTGTCACACTAATTTGTTTATGTGCTTCCACCCTATAATGGCAGCACTGAGTACTTGCAACAGAAACTTGTGACTCACAAAGTGTAAGGTATTTACTCTCTGATCTTTTATAGAAAAATTAGCCATCCCTGACCTAGAGCCCTACAATGTGCAAAGTTGTTTGATATGCATCCCACTTTAACCTAGCAGAGGGTATTGTGCCTGCTGTTGTTGTTGGTAGGTGACATAGAGTCAGATTCAATTCATAGCAACCCTATGTACAACAGAACGAAACGCTACTCAACACTGTGCCATCTTTCTATGCTTGAGCCCACTGTTGCAACTATGATGTTTCTTTTCATTTTGAGTTGTGCCATATCAGCAAAAGGAGGTCCTAGAGGCTTTACTCCACCCTGTCATTAAGGTCAACTGTATTTTGAGGAGGTATTTCTTCCCCCATTCGTTTCTTGAATGACTTCTAGTCTGGGGGTCTCATTTTCTGGCACTGTATTTGACAGTGCATATCTCTTATTCATAGAGTTTTCAATGGCTAATTGTTTCAGGAGTGGGTTTCTGGGTCCTCCTCCCCAGTCTGTCTTTGTCTGGAATCTAAGCTGAAACCTGTCTACTATGGGTGGCCTTGATGGTATCTGAAATAACGGTGGCACAATTTTTAGCACCACAGTAACATGCCAGCCCCCATAGCAGGACAAGCTGACAGATATGTGGGGGTATTGTGCCTACTCTACAGAAAATAAGCAAAAAAGGAAATGACTGTCCAAGGTCATACAGTCAGTATGGAGTACAGTTACTCAGATTCTTCCACTTTGTCAAAGGGCTCCTCTAAAAATAAGTGGTACCATATTTAATAATGCTAATTAGTATTTGGTTTATAAAAGATGTGGTACCTTTTCACTTCTCAATACCATAATCAAAAGTAATTTGCTTAAAATCAAGCATTGAAAGTATTTTAGGGTGTGAAAGGCCAAGGACTGACCAATGGAAAGGCATGTCCTGCCTGTTGTTCTTGCCACTCAAAGGAGAAACAAGAATTTCTCCCTCCAGTTCCTCAGATGCTCCAATGCAGTGAAAAAGAAAAGTAAATGCATCATCTTTCTCTTGGACTCATTATTTCTCAGGAAATATAGCAGATCATTCTGACAAAGCCAAACTCTTCTGAAACTGAGTTTCAAAATGTTGTACATACTCTGAGCATACTATTGGCCTCAGACTGAAGAAACTATTTAAGAGGGAAAAAAGTAGCATCTCTTCTCCTATATTTTCTCTCTCTGCTTTGCATGCAAGTAGCCATGGAACTTGTATTTTTAACATTTATACCTTTCTTCTAATACATGTACAGATAAGTATGATTACATAGCTATAGATATAAAGCTGCCAGGCATCATGGCACACACCTATAATCCCAGAAACTTGGAAGGCAGAGACAAGAGGAGTGCCTGTGTAACTTAGCAAGGCCTTGTCTCAAAATAGAAAAATAAAATGGGCTGGGAATGGAGCCCATATGTTGTTGTTGTTAGGTGCCATCAAGTCATATCCGACTCATAACGACCCTCAGAGGGTTTTCAATGGTTGATTGTTTTCAGGATTGACTCAGCAGTGGATTGCCACATTCTTCTCCCACTTTTGCGGTGCTGGGAATTGAACTTGGGACCTTAGATACTTCAGAGTAGTGCTCTACCAACAGAGCTAAATCTTAGCCCCGGTGCCCATATAGCACTTGCAAAATATGTTTGAGAAGCTGGGTTGGACTCCCAAGAACCACAAAAAGTAAAAGTAAAAATAAAAACAAAGCTAATATTTAATATCATATTACATACCATAGACAATCATTACCAACTTATTTTTATTAAATGCTTTACAAATACAAGCAGAAGGTAAAGTTCTCCTAAGAATAGCCCCAGAAGAATGGCTTTAACCCATTTTTAGTCCATTTAGTCCCTGCTTGGCCAGTAACTATGTAACTTTTCTTTTTTTTTTAATTTTTTATTGGACATTTTAATGTAACTATGTAACTTTGAGAACATCTTTCAACTTCTCTAGATCTGTTTCCTCAGCTACATAACAAAAGAGGCCTCGTGACCCCTAGATGTCATTCATGTTTAACATTATCTCCATTTCTGAGTGCTTGTTCTATGTTCACTTAATCCAAGAAAGTCTCAGTTTCTCATTTGTAACTCAGAGATAAGTCTCACAACATAGGTAAAGTGAGAAAATACACTTAATAGATTTATGCATTAGTAAGCTTTCTGTTGCTATAATGAAATAACTGAAGCAATTAACTTCCAAGGAGGTAGTAAGCATGGCGGCACATGCCTGTAATCTCAGCACTTGAGAGACAAAGATAGGAGGATCATGAGTTAGAGATGGACCAATGTTACATAATGAATTCCAGGCCAGCCTGGGCTATACTGCAAGACTCTTATCTCAAAAAACAAACAAACAAACCAAAAAACACTTCTAAGGAGAAAAGTTTTATTTTAGTTTACAGATTTGGAGGTTCTAGTCTGAGTACCCCCAATGCTTTGGGTTCTGGCCAGGGTGGTACATCATGAAGGGAGCATGTTGTCAGATAGCAAAGCATTTACTTCATGAGTCAGGAAGCAAGAAGTGAGATGGTAAGAGACCTGGGTTCCACAATCCCCTTCAAGAGAGTGCCTCGAGTGACCTAAGAATCTCCCAATAGGCCACAATTCCCAAAGGCCCATTGCAACTCTCAAAAGCACCCTATGGGAGCTAAGACTTTAACACATTGCCCTTTGGGGACGTGTGTCCAAACTATATCAACTTGGTACATGGTGCTCAAAAGAGACTGATAGTATATTAGTCAGCTCTCATCACTGTGGCAGTAAAACCCACCCAAACAAAATTAAGGAAGAAAGAGATTTTTCGAGTGCTCACAGGGAATCAGTCCGTAATGGCGACAAGGCAGGCATGGTGGCCATGGCAGCAGGGCCTGTTGATGGATGATCTCATGGCATGGCAGACCAAGAACAGAGAGGCACTAGAGCTGTGTATCAAGGATAAAAACCTCCAAAGGCTCACCCCCAGGGAGCTACTTGTGCAAATCAAGAATCCTACCTCCAAATGTTTCATAACCTCCCAGGAAGTTTGACTAGCCAGTGACAGATGGTAATAGCGTTCTTTGTAGATCATTTCTCTCTTGCTAAGCAGGTTTCTTTCAGTTAAAAAGAAGGATAAAAAGAAAAGCAGCCACACATAAAGTATAAATGATGTTTCTTCTTGTTTTAAAAGTTCCAAAAATCAATGATGAACTTCCTCTAGATACCCAGAGCTATTCTTGCCTTGTCACATGAGGCAGATAAGACCTCAGCTGTTGCCAAGTGTCTCCTGTCCTCTTTACCTACCCTTAGTAATTATAGACAAAGAAGATGAACTACATCCTTCAAAACTCAAAACAATGAGGATGGTACTCCAAATCCATAATCCTTTTTCATAGCAATAGGTCCCAGCAAAGAATCTCACTTGATAGCTTAAATCATAAAATATACTCTTCATATAATCTCTTATTTTATAAACTCAAGATTTTTCTAAGTTTCACTAAAATAATTTATGCTTTCAGACTAAATTTATAATGTCCAAGGTTATCAATGTAAGATTTCTCAATCATGAATATTTTCATATTTTGTTTTGTTTTGGTTTGGTTTAGGTTTTTGGTTTTTGAGTTGTTTTGGCATTACTAAGGGGTTGAACCCAGGGCATTGGAAATGCTAGGCAGGTGCTCCACCACTGAGCTGCACCTCCACTCTCTTTCTTATTTTCTATTTTGAGAGAGTGTCTAAGTTGCACAAATTGCCTCTAGCTTCAAACTTCCGATCCTTTTACATCAGCCTCCTGAGTAACTTGAATTACATGCAGGCACCATGGCACCAAGCCTCAATATTGCTTTTTGTTTGTTTGTTTGTTTGTTTTAAGGTCCTATTGTTGAATTTTTTTCAATACTATGCTTTTATATATCATGGCTACCAAAGTAGTTTAAACTGATCAACCACATCCTGGAGAGGGCTTGGCACTATTACATTAGCCTTTAGAAAGTTAACACTTTAAGCCCAATATAAAAAGTGAGGCCTGCAGCCATAACACCCTGGTGTCTGATTCCACCAGCTCTCAGAAGCTAAGGAGGGTTGGGCCTGGTTAATATTTGGATGGGAGACTGCCTGGAAATACTGGGTGCTGTATTGGGGGAAGCTTGGAGGAAGGACCCAGAAGCCCACTCCTGAAACAATCAGCCATTGAAAACCCTATGAATAGCAGAGAAGCACTGACATAGTGCAGGGCATGGCGCAGTATTGGGGAGTATTCCTCTGTTGTACAACAGTATTCCTCTGTTGTACATAGAGTCTCTGTAAGTCAAACCCTAATTAATGGCACCTAACAACAATATAAAAAGTGAAATGGGAACTATCGTCACCTACTGTGCTATGAAACATTAGAACTTATTCTTTCTATGTTTGGGTGCCATTATGCAATGTGCCTTTATCCCCTCTCACAGTCTCCTTCTCAACCTCCAGTAATCACCATTCTACACTCAGATCAACAATGAGAAAGGACATGCAGTATTTGTCTTTCTGTATCAAGTTTATTTCAACCCATTAAATAGTTTTTGAAGAACTGGAAGAGAGTAGACAGAATCTCCAAACATAAAGAACTGATAAGGAAATGGAAGTGTTGATTATCCTGATTTGATCAGTGCATATTATATACATATGTTGAAATATCGCACTGTATACCTTAAATATGTACCATTATTACATGTTATTTTTTAAAAAATAAATGAAATAGGGATATATAGCATACTCACCTGCAATTTGAACCTAGAGCCTCTTGATTTTTAATTAAGTTCTATTAGGTCACATAGTTTATGGGTCTATGTGTCTGATTATATGTCCAAATGTAAACAAAGTCAATAGCAACAATGTTGGTCGCTGTACTAAGAGCCAGCATGTGAGGCTACAATTGGTCTCATATCTAGTGTTACTGTTAGGTGCCACAGAGCCGAGTCAGACTCATAGTAACCCTATGTATAACAATGAAACACAATCTGACACTTTGCCACACACATGATCTTTTTTATGTTTAAGCCCATTATAGTCATTGTGTTTCTTCTCATTTTGAGTCACACCACATCGGCAAAAGGAGGTGCCATGCCTTTAATCCATTCCTATCACTAAGGTTAACTCTACTTTGAGGAAGCAACTCTTTCCCAGTTGTTTCTTGAATGCCTTCCAGACTAGGGGGCTCATTTTCCAGCACTATATTTGACAGAGCTTCTCTACTATTCGTAGAGTTTTCAATGGCTAAATGTTTTGGGAGTGGACTACTGGGGCCTTCTCCCTAGTCTGTTTTAGTCTGGAAGCTCAGCTGAAACCTGTCTACCATTAGTGGCCCTGCTGGTATCTGAAATACAGTACCATAGCTTTTAGCATCACAGTAACATGTAAGCCTCCACAGTCTAAACTGATAGACACATGGGACTAGTGCCATTATCAAGATTTAAATATAAATATAATTCAAAGATATCAAGGCTTGATAGACAGGAATTAAAATACAGAAAGCATTTAAGAACCAAAAAAGTATTTCTTAGAGTCATTTATTCACAGTAAGTATTTGCATACAATACTGTGATAGATCCAAGGACTCTGGGCCTATTACAGAGGAATGGGGAATTAACATCAGTTAAATAAGTATTAAGAAGGAGATACGCCATATCCTATAGGAAAACAAGTGAGAAGCATCCTAATTAGACACTAGGGCAGTAACACTGATGCGCAGGGTTAAAAAGCCAGGAAATTATATGCAGAGGAAAAGGGTTGTGTTAGTTCACTTTCTGTTACTGAAGATAATCAACTTAAAAAGAGGAAGGTATATTTGGCTCACAGTTTCAGAAATTTCAGCCCATGGTTGCTGGCTCCATTGCTTTGGGTCTTACTGTACAAAGTACATCCTGAGAAGGCCTATTTACCTCATGCACCTGGGAAGCAGAGAGAGAAGGGAAGGGAAGGGTCCCATTATCCCATTCAGAGGCATGCCCCCAAGAACCTAACTTACTTCCACAAGGTCCTGTCTCCTAAATATTGCACCATTCCCTAACAAGCAATCCTTATCCACATGGGCCCTTAGGGACAATTATCCAAACCATAGCAGGGGTAAAGAGAAATCTTGGGGTAAAGCAAATATGCATGGAAAATTATAGTGTCACAGAATGGGAAATGGGACTAAAACAAGTTAGTTATGGCCTGAGTGTGCACCAATTAAAACAAGTTAGTTGGTAAAATAGACTACCAGATCATGAGAGTTTTGTATGTCATGCTACTGAGCTTGAATGTCCACCTGAAAGCTCTGAGAACCCAGTGGAGGATTTTAAGCAGGAGAATGACTAATTGGCTTTGACATTTAAAAAGATGTGAAAAAAACTTTAGAAAGATAGAAGGTCAAAAAACTTGAAGGTGGCAGACAATTTTGGAGTATACTGCAGAATGCAGATAGTAAACTGTGTTCATGTAGGAGGAAACCTGGTGAGAGAGATCAGGATGCAATGAGGAATATTTAGTGATATTTGGTGCATCTTCAGAAATAGAAGGTGAGCCGGGTGCGGTGGGCACCCCTATAATCCCAGCAGCTTGGGAGGCGGAGGCAGGAGGATCACAAGCTCAAGACCAGAGGCAGTCTGCATAACTTAGCAAGACCCTGTCTCAAAAAATAAATAAATAAATAAATAAATAAATAAATAAATAAATAAATAAAAATTGGCCTGCGGGTGCAACTCAGTGATCCAGCACTTGCAGAGCATGCAAGGGTGAGGCCCTGGGTCCAACCCCCAGTACTGGAAGAAAAAAAAAAATAGAAGGTGAGTAAATTAGAAATTTAGATTAACTCCTGGACTGGTAACTTGAAAAACTGTGTGGATTGTAGTATTAATGAGTGGAAGCATAGAAGATATAGTGTAGATCACATTTTTCTTTTCTTTTTTCTTTCTTAAGGTTTTTTTTGGGGGGGGGCTTGTTGTTATTGTTGTCATTGTTGGTTGGTTGGTTTGGGTTTCTTTTTCCTTAGACAGGGTCTCCCTATGTAGCCCAGGCTGGTCTCAAACTTGTGATCTATGATCCTTCTGCCTCAGCCTCTGAAGGGCTGGGATTATAGGCAGGTACCACCATGTCTAGAAATTTTTTTATTTTTGACATCTCTCTATTACATATAAAAAGGTTCACTATGGGAAATATTTTTAATTAACTTTCAAAAAATTATGAAAATTCAGTGTATTAGACAATAGACACAAAAAAGGCTAAGAGAGATGGAACTAAGGTAAACAGTTCACCAATGCCCAAACTGAATAAACAGCCTCATGGATGTGTCAAAAGTAAGAAAAAGAATAAAGAAAGAAAACTGAAGGCTTTAGCTTCAATGTTCAAACAAATATGAAGATGGATGAAGAAAGGTATGATATAGCTTTCATATCCTTCTTTTTTCCTGGGAGGAAAGATATGAAATTTATCAGAGGGAGAATATTAATGGTACCAAATGATTTTATAAGGGGTTACATACTCAAAAATGAAAACAGTTCAAAAGATAAAAGACAAAAGATGATAATTTTTTAAAATATGTTTTATAGAAACCACCACGATTTGACTATTTAAATGCATGTATAAGGACGAGCAGTTAATTTAGGAATTGTACCTCCCTTAGATCTAAAAGCTCACAAAATGAAAAAAAATTAGCACAATTTTACATTATCAAAAGCAGCAGCAAATGTACACACACAGAGTTACAATATTCTATAGAAATAATAGCTTAGATCTCATGCTGTGTGTATCATAAACAAATTTACAATTATGAGATTTTTTAAATTCCTTTCAAGAAGGCAGAAACAAAGCCAGAATCCACTTTTCAAGAAAAAAAAATTGGTACAGTCTCCTAAACAGAAGCCCCACTTACACCAAATCTGGTGCTACTGGGTGCCAGACATCCACAGCAGGCACCAGACGGTGGAGCTCCTACCGCTTGCTTCACAGATTGCTGTCTGGTTGCAATTTCTAGTCATATGTGATTTGGTGAAGCAGAGAAAACCTCCCCCCACCTCAGCTTCCCTCTATCAGTTCTGCATCTCGGCTCCATCCATCAAAATAAATATATTTGCTCACAAAGATTAGCTCCAGGTATGGCTTCTCTTTATCCATAGAGCATTCTTTTACTTTTATGCAATACTTTGTTAAAGGAATAACTTTATTTACAAATTGTTGAGCAAGCACAGCTAAGAATGAGGAGAAAAGAAGCATCCCAGCTGTCATCCTGCATCTAACTTCCATAAGCTCTATGCCACTCTTTATTTCCTTGATTGCTGTCTTACTTTTGGGGGTCTTTTGGGGGGCTTGGTTTGGGGTTTTTTCTTTTTAATTAGAACTAAGATTTTTATAGCATGGTTTATTTTTCTATAGAAAGTTTGCAAAAGGTCACCAATGAATCATGTACATATTACTCAAATGTTTATCCAATGCTCCTACTATGTGTCAGACACTCTGCCAACCACTAAGAAAAGAAAAATAAACAGGGCATGTTCTAAAGCTAGCAGGACCATCTGTTATAGAAAGAGTTAAATCGTTAAAATACAACATAATACACACTGTAATGGAGATAGGAGCTAAGTGTTAATGAAAAACCCAGAAGGAAGAAACTGGAAATGTTGACCTTTTATTAAATATGTATTTTTTAAGAAGCCCTTTCTTCCATCACGCATAGAAATATGGATATTTAAACAGCCTTTCCACAGTGCAGAGTTCACTCCTCAGGACTTAAACTGTGCACAGGATGTAAGAAAAGCCACACATAAAAGCCGAGCACTTTGGCACACACCTTTAATCCCAGCCCCCTGGAAGGCTGAAGCAGGGGGATCACAAGTTCAAGACCAGAGACAGCCTGTGTAACATAGTGAGACTGTCTCAAAGTAAAAAGTAAAAAGACAGGCTAAGGGTGCATCTCAGTGGTAGAGGGCTTGCAAAGCATGCATGAAGCCCCAGGTCCAACTACCCAGTACTAGGGGAAAAGAAAAGAAAAGAAAAGAAGAGAAGAGAAGAGAAGAGAAGAGAAGAGAAGAGAAAAGAGCCACATGTATACCAAGACCTTCTTCTTCATACTAATTCATTAAAAAAAATCAGGACTTACAAAAAAAAAAAAAAAAAGACTGTACTCACTCAAAAATCATAAACCCTGGGAGTGGAAATATATACCTATGTTCTATGGTAGTCTTGGCAGATAAATTTCTCTTTCTTCTGATCTTGACACAGATCATACATGACTATGGCTTTATTTTCAAAGGTTCATACCCCAGAAGTGGGCATGCCATCCTTTATATTAATATTTACTTAAAGGAAACTCTCATTTATCTTTAAAAAAAAAATAAGAAGAAGAAGAATGAAAAAGTGATGAGAGCACTCTAAATAGGCCCTTCCTAAAAAGTAACTACAGAAATTCTGCACTTTCAAAATCTCTAGTAGGAATTCTAAGAAATGAGAATCAACCAACATATAGCATCACACACTCTTACTCCTAACTTCAGGACTTAATTCTTTCCTGCCTCTGAAATTAGAGAATTTCTTTGAGAGCACAGAACTTCTGACAGAAGAAAACAAAGAGACACAATTCGAACAAACAATATAGAACTAGCAGTTACCTTCTATATTCAGTTTAATTTTCTGAATATTTCTCCCCTTACTTAAAATGATCCTTCTCAGCAAATGACCATACGATTAAATAATGTTAAAAATATCTTATTTGAAGATATTGAAGACATTTTTATTATTTCCCTGACTAATAGGAAAAGACCTTAACTTACTAACTGGACAACAATACTGTAAGAATATATCTGAAACTATTTGAAGGACAGGCCATAGTAGTTAAGATGACAGGCCATAGCAGTTAAGATATATTTGACTAAGTTTTACCTTTATAAGGAAACACAGACTAATAAGAAAAGAAATAGCCACCTACTAGACAATCAGGGAAAATGAATCAAACCAAGTGATCAATTGAAGTGATAGATGTTTTAATCACATTCATACATATAGTCACTATCTTATAATTATGCATTAATCAAGGGCTTACGTTGGGAAAAGGACCCAGCAATCCACTCCCAAAAATCAGTCTGCCATTGAAACCCCTGTGAACAGCAGAGAAGCACTGACAATAGTGTTTTGCCTGTTGTATGTAGAGTTGCTGAGTCAGACCAACTTGACAACACTTAACAACAACAACAAGGGCTTAAATACCTCTAATTGAAATATCCACATGATACAAACACACACACAAACATATGAAAGATCTTTAATAAGGAAACATATTTCCTTATTAAACATGTTTTTCTTCTGCTCTTTCTCATTGACATTTTTGATGTAGAACATCCATTCCAGAGCATTCTGAAGGCACATTGCCTCAACAGGAAATGCTTTTCTGTTGGTGGTGTTGTCATTGTTTGGGCTTTTTGTTGTTCTTTTGTTTTGTTTGTTGTTTGAGAAGATTTCACTGTGCAGCCCAGGGTGGCCCTGAACTCTTGATTCTCCTGTCTCAGTCTTCCAAGTGCTGAGATTATAGGCATGTGTAACAACGCACAGCGATAGGAAATGTTTGTTCTTGAAATTTTATATCTCTGTATGTAAAGAGTTCCAGTTGGATTTTGTTTAGGTTTGTTTCTCCTCTGACATTATTTGTGAGTATCAACAGACCAAAAGCAAGCAACTGAAGACAAAGACTTTATCACAGAAAAAGGAGAGTTCGGTTATGGTATACAAATCTTGCTGTAAACCTTCTGGATTTAGTTGGGAGTGCACAGTATTTGTAGGACTGAATGTTTTCTGCTGTAAAGCATGAAGCAGCTTAGGTGTTTAGCTTCTCTGGGTAACTGAGAGTACATTAGGGATTCATATAAGAAGCATGCCTGAATCAAATGAAAACATGCTCCAAACAATACATACAGCTGCTTAGTCTACCTGCATTCATTATTTGAAACAAGTTAGTAAGGAAAAGTAAGGAAATACAGATTTCTCATTCATAATCTACACATTGTTCTTTTAATACTAAATGATAAAACAAAATAAATTCAAACATAATTTCATATGAGAGGTAAAACAGTTATCTTCTATAATCAGTTTAATTTTCTGTATAATTTCACATTTCATACACCCAAAATTACTCTGTGCAGCATAATATCTATGAGGTTAAAGAATGTAGAGAATCATACTTTTAAGACACTGGAGACTTTTATTTCTCTCACTAAGAAAGATATAATGTTAACCAAACTAAAATAAAAATGTCTAAATACATACACACACACACACACACACACACACACACACACACACACGCACAAGAGTCAAAGAAGCATTAATCACAACATTAAGCACAGTAACCATGGCAATCTGTTTCCACAGTGGTAATTCCCATCCTTGGCTTTTTAACAACTTGGTCTTATTACCAGGTATCTCAAAGACTGAAATCAAAATATTATCAACATCAGTAATAACAAAAATGACACTTGCTTTTCATTATGTTATGTTGCAGTATCTTTGGGGCAGGCATTAAAATGACACAAAAAAGTCATCACTAAAAGTTGAATTAACTTCCAGATTTTTAGACTAAAAATCACTTCTTTTAGGTGGATAAATATAAAGCCATTGGCTCTTTTCAAACAGCATTGGATGATACAGCTTGTTTTTACAGAAAAGAATGTAGGGAAGTTCCCACATGTAAGATTTGAGCAGGGGCAATTCCAAGCCGACACTGGCAAGGTAGATACTGACGTTCAGAGGCTTCCTACGTGGCTCCCTGTCAACCTTCTCTTCTTTCCCAGGTCCCTGTGTTAATACAATCTTCTCTACCATCAATGCTTATTTTCTATCATGTTACTTCCTTTAAGCAACTTAGAATAATAGAGCAGAAAAGAAAAAAAAAAGAAAAGGAAAAGACAGTTGTATTTTATTACCAATTCAGCCACAAATTATCAATATTTCCTTAAGCAAGTATTTTTACTGCTCTAAAATTTTATTTTCTATCATGGGCAAAATAAAAATACTGGACTATATGTTCTCACATTTTCTGAATATGTAACTTATAAAATCAGTGTTGTTTGGGGGTACAATCTTCACCTGACAGTGTTACTATCTGACTAAAGTTGCCATATTTGAAGACATCATCCTAAAGTTTGTTCATTTTTAAAATGTTCATAGTGGTTAAACAAGTCTCCTAAACATTTCAACACAACTTCAAGCTTAAATAAAAATATACAGAGAAAAAGCTAGAACTGAGGGATACCATATTTATTTTAATAAAGGGGAACATATGTTATTAAGGTAAGGACTAGTTGATTAAAGAAGTGGTAAGTGGAGGCAAATTTTAGAGCTTAAATCCTACTGTTTGTACATTACTAACTACCTCAGAATTGGCATGTCACATAAGCTTAGTATCCTTCAACAAGACAGCTACTATTCAGCACATATGTTCACACCTAGCTAACATAAAACTAAGTTCATTTCTGAGGGAAAATAGCCATGTTTGCCTCTATCAACTGAGAAATATGGAAGGGAAGTGACAGCAATGCAAACATTGACATGTGATATGTGGCTATTATTTGGTTGGCATCTGCAACTAACAAAAGAACAACAAAAAAAGAGGAATAAAAACTAGTACACTAAAAAGTAAATAAAAAAAACCATATGGGGATGGGTAAATGGTTCTCAAAAGAGTTCAAAAAAGGGTCCTCAAAAGGGTTCTCAAAAGAGGGGATTGGTAAATGGTTCTCACTTATATATGCCCCTGAGGATACTCTTTCCAGAAAATACAGACTTGACATAGACTTTACCTCTATTATGAAATTATCTGTTAGGTTACAGAAATCTAGTTGAAAGTGTCATGTAGATTTCATCCAGGCTATTCATATCAGATCACAAACTTCCACTATCTTGTTGTTGTTGTTAGGTGCCGTCGAGTCGGTATCTGACTCATAGTGAACCTCTGTACAACAGGGGAAACACTATTGTCAGTGCTTCTCTGCTGTTCATAGGGTTTTCAATGGCAGATTGATTTTTGGGAAGGGGTTGCCAGGTCCTTCTCCCAAGCCTACAGCACCTGGTGTTCCCAGGCGGTCTCCCATCCAGGTACTAACCAGGGCTGACGCTGCTTAGCTTCCAAGATCTGACGGGATCGGATTCCACAAGGCTGCGGCTGCAGGCTCCACTATCTTAGGAAAACCAAATGATATATGTTTTCCTAAGATTTTTAAACCACTGACTTAAAGATATATATTTAATTTAAAATTGTAAGTATCTATGATTTTGAAACTATATTCACATAAAATGATAAAACTCAAATGTCAGGTAAAACTTCCCTATCTCCTGAGATCTTAATTATCAGGGAAGTGCAAACCAAAACCACTGGGAGATAACATCTCACACACTTCATGAGGACTACTACCAAAAGTCAAAAGATGACAGACATTGCCAAGGGTGTGGAGGAAAGTGAATTCTTGTATACTGTTGGTGGGTACATAGATTGGTTCAGTCATGGAAAACAGTGTGGAAGTTTAAAAACATTAAAAATAAGTCTCCTATATTACCCAGCAATTCCTCCTCTGGACATAAAATCAAAGGAAATAAAATCACCATCTTATCCCATATTCATTGCAGCAATATTCACAATAAGATAAGATATGAAAACAACCTACGTGTTTTCAACTGATGAATAAATAAACGTGTGTGTGTGTGTGTGTGTGTGTGTGTGTGTGTGTGTGTACAGACACAAAGGAATTTTATCCATCCCTAAAAAAGAATGATATCTTGCCATTTGCCATATCACAGATGATATGTTAGCCTAGGGGAAATAAATGAGAAACAGAAAAAATATATATTGCATTATCTCACTTATATGTAGAATCCTAAAAAAAATCTTTTCAAATAAACAGACACAGAGAACAAAGCTGTGTTTACCAGCAGCAGTGAGAGAGGAGGAAAAAGGAAGATGTATATCAAAGGATACAAAGCAGCAGGTTGGTAGGATGACCATGTCTAGAGATCCTAATGGACAAAATGAGGGCTGTGGATAACAAAATTGTACTCCATTTATGTTTCATGCTAAATGAGTAGATTTTAGCTGTTTTTACAATAAAAAGAAAGACAGAAAAAGGGTAGTTATGTGAGTTGATGGGGCTGAGGTTTAGCCCAGTTGGTAGGGTGCTGCTCTGTGCTGAGGCTCTGGGTTCTATCCCCAGCACTGCAAAAAATGGGAGGACAGGCCAATCTCCTCCAGAAGCAACAACAAAAAAATTGGCTATTGAAAACCCTATAAATAGCAGAGAAACACTGACATAGCTCTGGGCATGGCACAGTGTTGGGAGTGTTTCATTCTGTTGTACATAGATTTGCCCTGAGTTGGACCCAATTTGAAGGCACCTGACAACAAGTGAGTTGACAGAAATGTTAATTTGCTTCACAATGGTAATCTTTTTACCATATATATGAATCCCATAACATCATCCTGTATACCTTAAATATATACAATAAAGTTTCTTTTAAAAATAAGAAAAAAAATTTATAGAAGCTGAAAATAGAATGGTAATGGCAATGGGATGGAGGGAGAGAGAAATGAAGTTATTGTTCTATGGGTATAAAATTATTGTTACACAAGATGATCTGGATGTCTTCTATACAATATAATATCTATAGCACATAAAAAGTTAAGAGCTTTGCAAGTGTTGGACCACTGAGCTGCGCCCTCAGCCCTTTTTTTTTTTTTTTTTTTTTTTTTTTTTTTTTTTTTTTTTTTTTTTTTTTTTTTTTTTTTTACTTTCTGAGAGTGGGTCTCGCTAACTTACCCAGACTGCCTCTGGTCTCAAACTTGCAATCCTCCCGCCTCCGCCTCCTGAGCTGCTGGGATTACAGCTGTAGATGGAAGGGGCGGGGGAAGCATACAAGAGGGTAAGGGGGAACCTATATGAATAATGCACATCAAAATACATATATGGAAATGCCACAATGAAAAGCATGTCAGAATGAATCACATTAAGGTGTACATTAAAAATTTCCAATTAAAAAAAAATTAAGAGCTTAGGTCTCATGTTAGGTGATCTTCTCACAATGAAAAGTAATTTGAACACAAGAAAACTTCTAGACATGATAATTGTGTTTATTGCTTTGATGTAGTAGTATCCCATATATATGTATAATATATTTATATATGTAGAGAGAGAGAGAGATGTCCAAACTCATCAAATTATATACATTATATATGTGCAGATATTTTATGTATCAATTATACCTTAGTAAAGCTGTTTAATATTACTTAACCCTCTAATCTTTAGCCTTTATAGTAGTTCAAAATAAGTATTTCCCATTTTCTCATGCAGAACAATTTAACTTGTTGCCAGGGCTACAATCCTCAAGGTCTCTCACCTTTCATTCTCAATGATTTATCAAGATTTTTGCTCCCAGATACAGTGCCTTTCCTAAAAGCAATTATTGTGCCAGCTGGTTATAATAATGATTTTTTTAAATCTTGACAAAAATAATCAAATTCATAACATAAAAGTTAAAAAGGTACTGTTAAGAACAAATTTAAATAGGCTATTATACACTTTAATTATTTCCTTGATTCAATTATATTGAAATTGTTTTATAGATTTATATAAGTTTATCATTACTCACACCTCAGTTAGGAAGCTGTTCTGTGCTTTTACAAAGAATTTGACAATAGACCAAGTGACCAAGTGAACTCTGAATTGAATAGCTTAGACTTTCTCTTAACCTAATTATGAATCATTTATCTCAATTAGATTGATTCTTTTTTCTTTTTTTTTTTTTTAGTACTTGGCAAACTCTGGTCTAGAGCTGTGTACACATACCTCTGTGTCCACAAAACATTACCTTCTTCATACACCTAATATTATATATTTCATAGGTATTTATCCTCAAATATTGTTATATTTGATCAATATAACAAATATTTACAACTAAAGACTTTATCATGATCTTAATTCTAGGCTATTTATTAATTCTTACACTGAGCTGGGATTTAGGTCAGTGGGTAGAGTGCTGCGCTGCAGTCTCTGAGGCCCCAAGTTCAATTCCCTGCACCGCAAAAATGGGAGAAGGGCCTGGCAATCCACTCCCAAGGCAATCCCGAAGCACTCAGCCATTGAAAACCCTATGAGGGTCACTATGAGTCGGATACCGACTCGACGGCACCTAACAACAACAACAACAACATTTTCATCATTATATAAAAATACCAAGAACTTTTGATTTTATCTCTGTTATAAGTGAATTAGTACTTATGAAAGGAAAACCTAGAGGCAAAAAAGTTCAAAAAAAAGTATTTTTTACTTACAAAATTTTAATGTTTGCAAGGATCCTTGACAAATGGACACAGCAGGTATTTAGAGAAAAAAAAATTAAGCTACCAAGATTACAATTAGTTTTTTCTTGATAGAAAGAGCAGTTTCCAGCGCCAGGCACAGTGGCGCATGCCTGTAATTCAAGCAACTCGGGAGGCAGAGGCAGGAGGATTACAAGTTTGAGACCAGAGTCACTCTGAGTAATTTAGTGAGACCCTGTCTCAAAAAGTAAAAAAAAAAAAAAAAAAAAAAAAAAAAAAAAAAAAAAAAAAAAAAAAAAAAAAAAAAAAAAAAAAAAAAAAAAAAAAAAAAAAAAAAAAAAAAAAAAAAAAAAAAAAAAAAAAAAAAAAAAAAAAAAAAAAATGGGCTGGGGGCACAGCTCAGTGGTCCAGCACTTGCAAAGCATGTACGCGTTGGGCCCTGGGTTCAACCCCCAGTACCACAAATGTACATCAAAATACATATGTGGAAATGCCACAATGAAACGCATGTCAGAATGAATCACATTAAGGTGTACATTAAAAATTTCCAATTAAAAAAAAAAAGTTAAGAGCGTAGGCCTCATATTAGGTGATCTTCTCACAATGAAAAGTAATTTGAACACAAGAAAACTTCTAGACATGATAATTGTGTTTATTGCTTTGATGTAGTAGTATCCCATATATAAATATATATATATATATATATACACAAAAGAAAAGAAAGAAAGAAAGAGCAGTTTCCTCATTTGTTTATCATATTTGTAGGGCCATTACATATAGGCAAATGTTAGTTTTGCAAAGGGAATGACTTATTTCCACTAAAGAATGAGCAATATATAATAATGGGCTCAAGGCATCCTTTAATGTGAGGAATAGTGTTAGATAAATGGATATATACATACATACACACATATACACATATATTAGATATCTAGGTATCTTTTATCTCAGGATGCAAAACACTCTCCATTCCATAACTGTTCTCCATAATACACTAGCATAGTCATAATGATGGTAAAGAGTCACTTTTCTCATGCAGAACCCTAAGTTCAAGTATTTTATGATCATATAGTAACAAAATAGTCCATGAAAACAGAAAACTTAATGGAAATTGGAAATAATAATCAACAACATTCAAGGGGGTACATAGAGGGGAAAGGAATGAAAATGGTTTTATATCCTGCCATTCTAAACCCTGGCTATTTTATAATCAACAACATATACCACATTTTGAATTGCATACCTGGCCATCAATACAAAAATAATCAAAAATGAACAAAAACAACAAATAAAATGTCAGTTTTCATCTTCTATCATGAACATGGCATTAGAAGATAGAATCTACTTCTAGATATTATGCTAAAGCAACATGCTAGCCAGGCTTGGTGGCACTCACCTGTAACCCAAGTGACATAGGAGGCAGATGCAGGATGATCTCAAGTACGAGGTCAAGGCCGCAAGGCCTGTCTCAAAATAAAAAGGTTTTTTTTTAAAAAAAAAAAAAAAGGCTGGAGGTGTAGTTCAGTGGTACAGCACTTGCAAAACCTTGCATGAGACCCTGGGTTCAATCCCTCTGTACTGAAAATAAGTAAGTAAATAAGCCACAAGCTGAGATAAAATTTAAAAAACAACTTTAAACAAACTCTATTTTCATTAAACTTGCAAAGGATATAACCTACACACTTTAAAAAACTTGTACAGGTTCACCAAAGCAATTGAGATTAGAGAAATCTTCCAGAGAAATTATTGTAAAAAAAATAAAAACCCAAAGAATAGTGGTTATACAATGGCTGATTTCCACGGATAGTGGCAAAAAAAAATTTTTTCTCAATGTGTGGAATACCCTGAAGAGTTAAAACTATAATTTCTGTAACAAAACTGACCTGTCAATAGAGCAGAGGTCAGGAAGATGTCAAAAGAACGTGAAGTGAAAAATAAAATGAAGAATGAGATTAAATAGTCTAGTAATGACAGTTCTCAGAAAATACCAGCAAAAGTATGCCATCATGGAGGAGAATTCATGGTAAAAGTACAAGATACCACTCCCTTCAACAGCTAGCCATGGGTAAAATGGGAGAGAGAAGATAGTGAGTAGAGCTAGCTGCTGCAGACTGCTGAACACCATTAAGAGCAGAGGAGGAAAGAGATAGATGCAAAAAGTAGATGATTGATTTAGGAATGGGTGGATGGATGGATGAATGAATAGACAGAACAAAGAAGTCATATTAGCAACATACTAGCAACTCTAGCCCTGTAGAACTAATGAGAAAGCATGTAAGGTATAAATGTGAGAAGTTCATCTGGATCTTTCCACCTTACAAACATCTGCTAATTTAGCTAAGGTTATTGTTGTTGTTGTTGTTGTTAGGTGCCGTCGAGTTGAGTCCGACTCATAGCAACCCTATGTACAGCAGATCAAAACACTTGCTGATTCTGTGCCAGGCAAACCATCTTATTTATGTTTAAGCCCATTGTTGCAGACACTGTGCTAATCCATCTGGTGGAGGGTTTTCCTCTTTTCCATTGACCTGCCACTCTTCCAAACATGATGTCCTTCTCCAGGGATTGTTCACTCCTGACTACATGTCCGAAATATGTAAGACGCAGTCTGGCCATTTTTGCTTCCAAGGAGAACTCTGGTTGTACTTCTTCTAGGACAGATCTGTTGGTTCTTTTGGCAGTCCATGGTATATTCAATAGACGTCTCCAGCACCACAATTCAAAAGCATCCATTCTTTTTCTGTCTCTCTTGTTCAATGTCCAGCTTTCACAACCATATGATGCCACTGAAAATACCATGGCATGAGTCAGACGCACCTTCGTCTTCAATGTGACATCTTTGC